>VYXC01011691.1:1512848-1530461 GCA_013397175.1 Platysteira castanea | reverse complement strand
TTTTTTCCCCCAGAGCGACATACAACATCCTAGTTTTGGCCTATTGTTTGTTTGCTGTAGAAAGAGAGAAATACGAGTTGGAAGGCAGCCAGGGCATTCATTTCCCCAGGATATACAGTGGATTCCAGTGGCGCATTTCAACCCTTAATTGGGGAGGGAAAGCACAGTCGTGAGGAATTCCACCTTCAGAAAATGGTGTGTGTGCCCCTTGCCCCCCAGCCATGTGCACATGCTCAACTCCAGCATTTCTCATCACACGCTGGCCCTTACCTTGGTAAAAGTGGAATGTTTGGTTTGGCAAATGCTGTTCCTGAAGTTACCCATCCCACTGTGGTTTGTTGCTGCTATACCAAAATTTTGCCTTATCTGTATTTTTATACAGATCTCTGGCCATACTTCCTCTGTTTGGTCCTTCTCATTATCCCTCCATTATCTGAAAATAAAATAAAATTTAAAAAATTCCAAACCACCAAAACCTAAAAATGTGAGCACATTTTAATATGCTCATTATTTTCTTTTGGGCATGAGAAAAAAATAAATTGTCATCTCTGCTTATCAAAGACATTCATCAGTATTGCTGCAAATTTATATATACTTCATAAAATAGCCAGTGATGAGCTAGGGTGGTTTTTTTCCCCCCAGAGAAAATATTTTCATGGAAAAAAATTATATATTTCTACAGAAAAATAAACTGCCTAGTATTGCCACCTGACAGTTATAGTTTGGAGAACATAAAACTTTTCAGAGGTCCTTTTATTTTTTGCTCTCAGCTGTTTATAGTTCTTCAGGGGTACCCTGATCTGTAAGTAAATACAGAAGAAGAAAGGACTGCATTCACATTTTGGAGGAGATTTCATTACATGCTGATTGCTCTGCCCGTTTTTGCTGCAAAGGCTAGACAAGGCAGAACACTGAGTGGGAAACTGAATATCACAGGGGCATTTTAAACCTGTCTTCTTCACTCTTTGTGGTACTGAGGACGATCACATAAGTCGTCCAGAAATTTGAAGTGGATTCTCATGTTTCACACTATCTGGTTATAAAATGTTGCGCTATTGGATGAAATAATTTTCTGTTCTGTTAACATGGTATATTTAGGACTGATGTTAGAGATCTTGCCGGTATGTGGGTTTTAAATTGGGTGTAATTGTTTGCCCAACAGCTGTGCCACTGTGCTCATTGTCAGATACAGAGGTGCCAGTGCAGTTTTATCAGCATAACTTATTTTACTTCACCTGACTGAAACAAGCCATTCTGCCTTAAACATTTCATGTCAATGGAAGTGTATAAGTGTACCTATACTGAGTAATTTCCTACCTATCATGGATCTGAAATTTTAAGTATAGATTGAACTTTGCTCAATGTTCTGTTTCTTTTGTCCATGTAGGTGCCTTGTGAAGCTCCACATTGCTTCACATTTCAGGGATAGATGTTGTTTCAGGAATAGTTATGAACTCAGCTAATTCAGCTTATTTTCTAACACGTTTCTTAATTTTTAGAATTTTCTTTTTCTTCCAAAACCACTCAAAATATTTGAGATCCACAAAAACATAGTCTTTAAATATTAAATAAGAACGTTAAAACCTGAGTATGTTTTGTTTAGGTCTCTTTAGAACTTGAAGAACCAAACTGGCTGAGTTACCCAGGGCAGATCAATTAAGCCCACATATATTGCTGTTTTATTTTAAGATAAAGAAAAAAGAAAGCACTAACTCAAAACTGGCTGACTTAAAAAAATCAGAAATTGAAAAAAGCTCCCAAGTCTCAGCATCAAGTGCTTCTCTGTAGCATATCTTTGTGGCTGTAAGGTAATTTCCTGCATTCCGGATGACTCTATTCATTATCACCCAAGATGACCATCTGCTTTGGGTACTTCCATGTAAGCAGAAATCACTGAGGTCATGCCACTGTGTTGTCCCCTCTGACTTGGCCCCCCTGGTCTGAGCTAAAAGGCGAAGGCAAAAGGTAACTAACACATGTTGGGCTCAGTTCCTGCAGCTCTTGTAGATGTTAAGGCAATAATAACAATATTGCTCTGAGTATGTCCACATGACAATGCAGAAATGCCCAAGCTGGCTGTAAATGAACCATTGTGGATACTGGACACAGTCAAGATGAGACAGCAGAGAACACCAAGAGGACTAATTTACCCTGCTTTTTGGCAGTGTAAGCTCCATGTAGGCTAATTTATCCTGCCAGAAAGCAGGCTCATTTATGGTTAGATCATTTACAGCTAGTCTGAGTACTGGAATTTGCAATGTAGACATACGTTCTATTGAGGTGACAAGTGTGTGATTGTTTTAAATAAAAATATGGAGGCTGGGATTTTGAAGGTACCTAAGGGCTTCCTTTGGAGGTGGTGTAAGAAGTTGCCACTTCCAGTGATCTCTTTTGCAACTTCTGCTGAAGATGATATTCCCAATGAATGTGTTTCCATGTATTCCCCATGATTGTGCCTCACGTGTTTACAGCACAATATTTTAGATTAAATCACTGAAGAGGATGTGCTTGCATTTAGAGTCTTACTCTAAATGATGAACTGAATCAGAGCAGTTGCATCTTTTGGTGTGGCAGAAGCAGGCAGACAGCTTGGGTGACAATGCTCCATATTTCTCCTTTTCCAGAGCCCAAAGAGACCTGGGTGCCAGGGCCCACAGAAATGCCTTTCTGCTTTACAGCGCATTAGTGGTTGGGCACCTCATTCTCCTCATATCTTGTCAAAAATATTTGTCTTTTTAGGGTTGTGGAACTATCGAGTCTCCTACTGTAAATTCTGATCCTGGTAAAGAAGGCAAAGCACAAAGCCAGATTTCCAGCCTGACACCAGTGAGATTTCTCAGGTGCTTAAATCAAAACATATTTTTAAATTAAAATTCGCTTACTCAAGTTATATCACCTTTAACTTCAGGGAAGCTGATACATATGAACGCTCCTGGTACAAAGGGATACTGGCATGTAGAGAAGAACTTTTCATTTATGAAAGCAAACAAGTGCCAGTAGCCATTCTTCCTTCTATTGCTGCACTCGTGCACGATGAGCTCCAGGTTCATCTCTTGCTTCCCTGCTCCTGAGGCTGCCCAGCTATGATCTAGTGTGCTGACCTTACTAGCCAAGTAATGGCTTTCATGCTGCCGAATCCCATCAGGAACTTCATGTCTCTTGTGGTAGTCTTCATCCGTGGCTAACTTGTATTATGGTTGGCACGCTTAAAATTGTGATGTTATGTTTCAAATGTTTTTAAAGCTGAAACACACAAGCTCTTTTATTTCTCTTCTGCCTTGTAGGATTATTTTAGCTCCACACATGCAAAACCTCATATTATGCAAGAAATTAATCATATCAGGGTAAAGTAGCTACTGAAAAATTGCCAAGCACCATAAACATTGGTCAAAATGCAGGCCAACCATTTGCACAGCAAGTAATTGAAGCTAGAGGTTCACTGGAGCGACGCGTAACTTTTCATTTTGAATTAGAAAGCTTTTCAAACATAAAATGATATCTGAGAAGACTGCACTACCTAAAAGGTTTCAGTAAACACTGAAAAAAAGAAGTGTTAAAATATGCTGGAGAGATCAATCATGCTTTGTGGTTACTTGCTCCATGTAGTTTCACACACATTCTCTGATAAACAATGTCCCACACACTCTGCCCAGACCCATTATTTTCTTCAGCACCAAAGCGTCAAGGGCCAGATCCTCATTTGGTTTAAGTCAGCAGAGCTCTGCTGAGGTTGACTGCTTGCAATTGATTTATGCCAGCTGAAGATCTGGCCTGAAGAGTGACAAAAATATAATTTTATGTTTTATTTATGGGTCTAAAACAATAGTCCTAAAGGGAGCAGATGTTCCATGTCAAGGGAGGAGGTTTATTAAATGCAATTCCAGACACAAAAGCTAATCTCTGTGGTCAGGGAAGGCATGAGGCCTGTTTTACATGATGAACTTTAATTGAAATCTTGCTCTTTTGTGTTCATTTATTTCTTCTATTTGGGAGCTGACAAGCATCATTTAAATTACTTACCAGCTGCCAGACACCTTAAAAACAATAGATAGTTGTCTTAGGCACCTGGAGAAGGTTAGACAGTCTTCACTTGTCTTCCCGGTACCTGCTGAAATGGTATTAATTTGGTGTCACACATTTTTAATTAAGTGGTCACTTCACTAAAGAAATTTCCATCTGTTTCAGATGGAGCTGTGGGGAGAAAGCTTGCTCAGTTTTATGGAGGGTTTTGCAATTGTAAAATGTCTTCTTTTTTTGCAATTTGGAATTAAAACCAAAGGATTTTGAAATCCTCTCAAAAAGAGAAGGGAGTGTCTGCCTCTAAGTCTCAGGCCCCAAACCTCTTATTGTCCCCAGCACCAAAGCTATTCCCTTTGTGGACAATCTTCCCTCTGTAGGTCCTAGAGCAGGAGTTCCTTGGCTGCCAAAAACTGAAGTTAGGGAGCTGAAAGAAAATCGGTGGCAAAAGCCTGCTTGCAGAAATGTCACAGTTTTTGAAGCACTCCTCATCATGTTTTCTTTCAGTGAGCCAACATTTTTAACTCCTGTGCCACTGTGCCACCCTAAAAAGGAGAGAGCATTCAGTGATGTGCCTTTTCCTTGGGTTTAAATGCCACAGAAACGTAACATGGTGAGATCTGAGCTCTTTAGAGGCACACAACAAATAGTCAGCTGAGCAGTGCTGATTCACATCCGATAAATTTTGGACCAAAATGTATAAGGATGAGATTTTCTCCCTGACCTTCTGTGTTCCTTCCCACACCCTCACAGTCAAGTACAGTACATGGACAGCTGGAGAACAAGCTGTACTTATCAGAGGCCAGCAGTGACATGTAAACTGGAGCTTCAGAAAAGAGACTGAGTGGAGGAAAATTGGAAGTGAATACTCCTCTATTCTATTAAAAGAGAGGAACAAAAGTAAAGACTGAGGAAGGCTGTGTATGGAAAACAAAATGGAGAGGGAGCCAACTCCAGTGTGTCAACTTGGGTGGAAATCCCAAATTTAATGTGTGATTTTGTTCTGAATCAGGCTGAGCATAACAAGTTTGAAATTGTCTATGAACCAAAATTAGAAAAAAGAAACCTAAGGCTAAGCTGACAATGGGATGCAGGGAATGCTGAAACATTTCATTCATGTTTCAGTGTAATTTTTTGTTAATTCATGTTAGAAATCTGGTGCATCTTCATTGTAACACTTTTCAACACAAACAGCAGCAACCACAACCTTCCATTCTATAAACATCAAAGGAGGAGCTTCCAAGGTTATAAAAATGCCTAATATTTTTTAGCCTCCCTGGATAAAAAGTTAACTGAATAAGGTTTTCACAACAGATTTATTTTGTTTGACGTAACATTTGTTTCCTTTCAAAGCCACTCTGAATAACATTTCCAGTTGCACATTTCCAAAGGCATGAGTCACTTCATGGGATGGAATATGTCTATGGTAAATGTATTCTACAGCCACACTGGGTCTTCTAGACTCCCTTGTAAGCCTCCCAGTAGAGAAACAGGCCCTTTAGGACACACACAGTCTCACCTGTTTTAAACCTCTGCTTTAGGACGATGTAAATTAGAGCCTGTTTTTTTCCCTTATCACCAAAAAGTAGTGTAGGGTGACTAAGGATCGACTTAGTTTCACCAAAATATTCTTGTCCATGGGGATAGTTGCTGTAGTATATCGTGGTAGAGAGTTCACATCTCCAGATACCATATGCAAGCAAGTGAGAGAAAGGTTTATGCATTGGAAGGAAGTCACAGAAGAATAATAAAATGCTCCAAAGATACAAAGGGCTTAGTTAGAAAGAAGTATGAAAGTGCCTAAATGTAAGTTTTTAACACACATGCACACACTTCAACACAAATGCAAAGTTCAGGACAAATATTTTATATGCTTAATTATCACTTCAAATGTGAAAACAAACGGAAGGACAATAAAAATTAAGACTTTCCAGGGAAAGAAAATAGAGGGTGGGTTGTGATAAAGGGGGAAATAGTTCTTCTTATCAGATGAAGTTTAGTCTGGGCACCAGTTTTCAGGAGAAGCAGTAGCCTCAGAATTTGAGTCATTTCATACCAGAGCTTGGAAATGCACAATAGAGATTACTCCTGTCTGGGAAGGGAATGAAAAAAGAGGGTCTACTGATCTCATCCAGCCCTCACTTCATTCAGCAGGAATCTTTTCCACTGACTGCAGAAGGATTTGGATCCTTTTCTACCTACCGTACTGATGTCTGTCTGAAAAGACTTAGGAAAAGACATGAACTAGAGCCCAAGTATGACTTCAAGAATGGCTTTTTTGGGCTGCTGTAAGGAAAAAGGCAAGTCGCAGAGTATTATGAAGCAGGCAGCTGGCAAATCAGAGGGACTGTTTTACAGCTGCAAGCTGAGTCAATCTCTAAAATGTCTTTACGGAATTAAATGACATTAAGCTTGGTGTCAGTAATTCCCTTAAAACTGTAAGCAAACACTTCTCAAACAGCAGATCTAAGGGCAGCGTCATTGCTTGGCAACTTTTGCTCTTGCTACAGCAGGGCTTTGCTATCCAGCTTACTTTATTTTTACACCCAATATTTGAAAGAGGTTTCGCTATGGTTAACAAAACATAGCTACATTTTATATCTGATTCAAAAGAAAACAACAATAATAGAAGTCGGGTAACATTTTTGTGTATGCCTGAGTGATTCCCTTTGCCTGTTTTGAACCTACCTAACGGCAAACCTCACTTCATTCTACACTGCTCTAATTAATTTGACAGGACTGGAAACTTGCTCTTCCTGTTCACACTTATTATTCATCTCTTCAGAATGCCCTGTAGGGAGTATGAAGCACAATAAAGCAGTATTACCAAATCCCTCAATGCTAAATACACCTTTTAAGCTGACTCTGCACGATGCCAGCAGTGAGAAGATCTGACTAAAGGGCAGCCAAAGAAAAACAACATTTTCCAGAGCATCGTCTCTTTACACATGGCTAGCAGGTCTCAGGCAAGGAAACTATGTCTTTTTGCCCCACTTCAAACTCTACAGTAGGCTCTGGGGATCCCAGCTTACTCCTACTGTATCTGAAAGCTTTGCCGTAGCCAAAGCAAATGACAGAGTGATCATACTCAATAAGCTCTGATGTTAGTTCGCAAGAGCCACTGAGTAATTTCATACAGGCGTATCTTTTAACCTTTCATCACCCAAATTAGAAACATCATAACACAACATAAAACACATCTGAAAAATCCATCGGAGACAGGAACTCAGAAAAATGCAAGTAGAAATAAGCGTTTTGAGATTTAGGTGTTTTGAGAAAACACTGAAATTGAATGTTAGGTTTCCTTTTTTAAAATTCTCACTGCAGAAAGGGACCTTTTACAAACACACGAGGTAATTAGGAATTTAAAAAGTGAAACATGCTTATTTGCACACACTGGGGAAGTAACTCAGACATTTCATATTTTAAAAGTGAAAGATCAATGAGAGATTTTCAGCAGCAAGTTACTAGTTGGGTCCTCAAATCTAATCATGAGCTCCCTTTGCACCTTTATGCTTCTGTAAATCTCACTTTACATGAAGCTAAAGGTTAAGTTTTCAGAGTACCTGAGAAAATTTCTACATAGCATAGGGGAGCACTGTGCACAAATACCCACACCAGCCCTAAATGAACTAACTCACGTACCAAAAGGAACAGAATAACTGTAGCAGAGCAGTTTTTCCAGCTTTCCACTCTTAACCTCCAAGTATTTCTTTGTGTGGCATCCACCAGAGTTAGATGCCACAGTAGGCAAGTCTCTGTTTTTAATGGGGACTTACTTTCAAAGAGGTGTGGAGAAGCAGATAGGCATTCAATGGGATTTTTCAAGGCACATATTAAAAAGGAAACTAAATGCACTTAAATGCTTTTGAAAATTAGCACTTTAAATTCCTGAAAAAATCAGAGAATTAAATTCCTGACCTGCTTCTGAAAAATTTATGTTGAGTCATTTTTCCTGGTTCCTGAGCCTTCTTATTCATATTTCATGGAAAACATGGACACAATCACACAGAGGCTTCCTTATTCCCTTTAGTCTTAGCTTTTCTTAATCTATCCACTTGTTCACGTATGGAAAATTTAAACACTATTCCTTTCACAGTTACATAGTTCATACACTGATGTTACACCGTTCATCTTTAGGCAAAGCTTAATGAAGACAAACAGGAGACTCCTGTCAGTTCAGCTTGGTTTTGGATCAGATCCTAATAGAGAGGAGTTGGGCTCGTTGAATTGTAGATAGAATAACAGCTCAACTCCTTCAGGCGTAACTCCTCTCTGAAGTGCTGTAGAGGAAAACCCACTCTAAACAGATTGAATCTGGAATAAAACCTTGGATAATTGGGAGTAGAATGCGTCCATTGACTTCAAGAGGAACTACTGCATGAATAAAAGGTGGGCTGGCATTGCCTTTTGCTGTGTTACATATAAAAGATGGTTCTTGAAACTAATTAATCCTTGAAAAGATCAGCTGACCAATCTCATTGTTAGCAATACATTTTTAATTATTCATTTTAGTCAAGCATCATTTGAACACAAGTCAATTTGCAATTTCATTAGAGTACAGAAAAGGCCTGGGGTCTATTCCCAGTAAAAAGGAAAAAATCTCTGGCAAAATTTCATAAAAGATGTTAATCCTCTAATTAATTTTATGTATCAAGCAAGAATTAATGTGTCCTGCTATTTAAGCAGAAGTCATCTCGCCAAGAAATGCATTTTGTCATACCTTCCCCTCCAGGAAAACCTCTTTACAAGCTTTGTGGCAAAACACCCTGGCAACTAATGACTAGCTTTGAAGCAACATTCACAGACCATTTGCTTTGATGACATTTGGAGCTTTTTTCTCCCCCCCAACTCATTCCAAAGTCTATTGTAAGTGTAGTGCTCTCACTGCACTGCTTTTGAAAACTAATCAATAAAGTTAGATTTGTCAGGTTGCATCTGAGGCATTTCACATCTTTTAACTCCCTTCTTGGTCAAGCTGCTGTACACATTTTTAAACGAAACCTTATGAACAGATTTGAGTATGTTATATGTACTATATTCACAGGCACACAAGTGTGACGCCTTTCTTTTTCTCTCTTATATTAACTTCAAAAGCTTAAAACTTCTGCCAGTTAATCTTCCATAAAACTGACATTATATGGTCATCATACATAATCAAGTGATGGATTGCATGCCAAGAAGTCACAAAGAGCAAATGTTTACTCTTGTTATAACTATGACAATAACAATATTGCAAAAATGGAAAAAAATTACTTCATTCCATGCTAAAAGACCCCAAAGAAAACATATCCATGTTAGTAAATACTGAAACGAATTTTGAATAGCTCACTAGCATCAGCAAACATCCTAGAGTGAGGCAATCTGTACTCACAGAAATGGATTGAGATCAAAATACGGGCCACAGAGTTTCATCTTTATTCTAACTTTTGACTTTTCTTAATCAATGCTAAAATCTTTAGGTCTGATTTCTCATTTCAATGGCTTTGTGTTATGTGTCTCAACCATACCTCATCTAATTTAATAAGATGCAAGCTAAGGAAGTACTTAAGTTACTTATCAAGGGTTTTGGATGACACATTATTATTGTACTGAAAAGTCAATATTTGCTAATCATGTTAGCAGAGGAACCGATCCAGGGCTACGATCCTTGAATTGCAAAGGCATTTAAGATTAATTAAACCTATCTTCTCCTCACTCGACACATACACACATAGCACAACACCCTCACCCCTGCTTCTCTTCTGAAATGAACAAGTCAGTGTCTTCGTAAGGAAAACCTGTCTAGTCCACAGCTTTAGTATGAAAAACTCTTAATTTTGTCAGCTTCCTACCTCCACTGTTGGGATGGTCATTCGAGCCTGACTTCAGGCACCAGGGTAGGTCATGTTCAGCATGTTGGGGTTGTGCCCTTTCTCTTTGACACCAGTATGACATCAAACCAGGCCGTTGTGTTCTACCTGTGATCTTTGCACAAGACTGCAGTTGAAATCAGGGGAGAGCTGCATGCTGAGCAAAAGCAGAGCCAATCTGGCAGCGTGACACAGGTTGAAAAAGCCTGATTGCTCATCTTGTTTCAGATGGGATTTTTCATCTAACAGTCCCACATGTTAAAGGTACTGAAGTGCTGAGCAGGTCTTTTTCCACACAGTGGCAGAAGAGCAGTGAGTTCATGCCGTACTATTTATTCTAATTTTCATTTTATCATACGTAATGGGAACAGTTAAAAACTGATCTATGTCTTTCTTTCTCTCTTTCAAAGCTGTTGTTGAATTTGGTGTGTATAACATGAAAAGATTTAGTGCATTTCCTAGGGCTAGGTGCAGTGTAAGCAGGTAACATGCAAGCTTCCACATGCAGACTTGCCAGTGCATAGTCAGGTTGGATTTGCAGCCCTTCTGCCACGGCAGCCTCATTCTCCTCTGAGTGTACCATCAGCTTCTCAGAGGCCATGTCAGTGTCTGGACATGCACACTTGATCAGCGATGTGGTGACTTCCTAATAGGATGATATATTTATTCAGAACCTGGCTTAGAGGCAGGTACAGATCTGCCTTGGTGCAGGAATCTCTTAAGCAATTATTATACTGGTCTAAACAAAGTGGATTACATGTTTATGTGAGAATAATAGAGAAGAGTGGAAAACTGCAATCAGACGCATTAGGAGAGATTCTGATCTACATAAAACTTGGGCAAACCAGAAGAATGGGTCTATCTGTACCGGATTAGCCCAGATTTACACTCATAAGTGGGATAGTAGTGCTGGAAGCCACAGGTCTGATTCAACAGAGTCACTTGTAAAATTGGTGTATTGCAAAGACTCATAAAGTGGGAAGTGTTCACTATTATCAGGTGATTGAACTGATATTGTGTTTTAAATCGTACAATGACTGCACAGGGTTTGATAAAGGCGTGTAGAACATCAACACACACGTTAAGAAAAGTAACTGTTCTGAGCACGGTGGTATCCAGCCTGCATACACTTCAGATCAGCACAGTATTAAGTGTAATACTCAGATGCACATTTTGCAAAATCAAAATGACACATGGTGTTTAATATTCCAATTAGTGTTAAACTATTAATCTGAATCTGCTAATAGTGGCTGTCACGTAAGTCTAGCATCTGAAAGCCTCTCAGCAGTAATGCCCTATCCTCAGGTCATTTCTTTTTCATATTAATTCAATAAAAAATACAAGACAGTTTACACTTTAAAGTGGTTGCCCCCCCTCCTTTTTAATTAAACATTATTTTATGCATGTCTTTTAACTTATTAATTTATTCATTTAGACCTGCCACACACAGGCTGAGTTACTAATTTCTTTTATTTATTTGTCTTTAGATCAATCATGGTGCCACTTTTAGCATGCTTTGGAAGTATTCAAAATCTCAGCTTTTTCTATGTGTGTGTATTTATTTGCCTCAGTAAATCGTTAGTGAATATCACACTTACCTTTGCTAGTCTATGCAAACTCAATTTGATAATCTTAGCTCATCTTCCAATGGAGCACATATCCACGTCACAAATGTCACCTTTGAAACTGGCACTAATTAGCATTCATGTTGGAATTCTCAATGGAATGGCCACAGACACAAGGTGAAAATTTGGCTCTGTTGAAGGCAACAGGAGTTTTGTCATTGACTTTAATAGGGTCAGGACTTCTTCCAGAGACTGAACTGCCTCTCATACAGATGTTCAGACTGGGCTGGGAGCTTCAAATCCTCTGTGTTTGCTCATGACTAATAAAATGTGGTTTTCTGATAACCTTTGTCTTCCCTCTGCCAGGATCTTGTCCTTTTTTTAAAAAAGAAAAAGTGAATAAGATAAGACCTCCAGCTTCCTCTTGCACTGTCTTCCACAAATCCCAGTTCCCTTCCTTCTCTTAATACTTCATATAATATCTCTCCAGGCCCAGTGCAAGTTCTCTGTCTTCTGTTATCTCTTGATTCTTCAATTCTTGTGTATTTTTAACTGCTCTGTTTTCCTAAGGACTCTACCTTCAAGGATGCTCTTGCTCTTGAAAAAATGAAATTCCTTTAATTCAGTCTATCTTTCCAACAACCCACTGATTTCCTTGTGTCTGCCTCCACTTTCTCAGAAGCTGTTGCTTCTTGCCATTACTAGAAAATTTAGTCTCTGGTAAGAGAAGCTGCACTTCTCCAGCTCCTGTACTTGGCTTCATCTGAAGGCAATCTTTGTCCTTTTCTTTACTGATCCTTCCCTTCCAACACTTGGCTTCTGTAATTTGCTCTCATTTCCAATTTGCTTTGGATATGCACCTTCACTGACAGCTCCTTTATTTTTTTTTTGTCTCCCTTTGCCCCTTGCTCTCCCCATTGCCTCACAGAGGTATCCATGTCAGAATTCTTGATGCACTTGCCTTCTATGACAGTTATCCTCCTCTGTGCATCTGCACTTTCACAGTCATTTGATTTTGTACATCCTGCTGTCACTTACATAATGGCTTCACTTCCTAAGGTTAGTTATTTACCACTTCTTCCTGATTTTCAGATCCTCATCTCCTCTATCAGTCCTGTTACACTTGCTGTTTCCTGAATTGTCTCCTAGACCATCTTTTCTCTTATCTTGCTGTCCCTTCAGCCATTGATTGTCTTCTCTATCATGGTGGCAATCATGATTTTTTTCTTCAGCACAAGCTAAAAATGTTATGATCATCTCTGTTCTTGATGGGTGATGTCAGTAAGATCTCCCCACTTCCTTTCCTTCCATCTAAAATACTGCTTGCCAATACTGCCTTGTCTCCACCAACCAGCACCTTCCTTGATTTTCTACTGCCTGCTATAAGAAATGCAAGCCATTAAAAAACTCTGTGAAATCTATTGCTTGAGGTTCTGCTGCCATTTATCTTCCACTCAATTTGGCCGACTGCTTCTCCCATTCTTCCCTTTTACAGTTTTCCTCTGTCCCCTTTTTTCTGTCTGTGCTTTCTGCTCCATTGACAAGGAAGCATTTTTTTTGTTGTCATCCCTGAGCAATTTTTTCTTTTGCTTCCTGAAATCTTTCATTAAAACTCATCTCTCAGCTTTGAACTGTGCCTCTCAGTCAGCCAGAGGCTTTATTGCACTGGAAGACAAAAACTGTGATACTGGCCAGAGGCCCATTACTGCAATCTCTTCTCATGCCCAGGCACAGCCCCAGTGAAGTCAATGTTCCCCACATTACCTGGAGATGGAAGAGAGCACAGATTGGTACTCATGTTTGAAATGCATGAACAGCCCACAGCGTGTTAAAATACATGGGTGTTAAGAATGTAGAATAGTCACTATACTGAGAAATGAAATAATTGCATTTCTCATGTAGCCAAAAAAAAAAAAAAAAGCAAATCGTGAATACCTTGAAGCCTAGAGGAAAGCTGAAAGCTACAAGTTGTACAACTGCTCTTATCTTGCATTGAAACACACTGGCTACTGGTTTGAAAGTCTTCCATTAGAAGTTGGGACAGGAACTCTTGGTACACCCAATTACTAGTTGTGACTTGGAAAGCATTGCTACCCAGCATTTTTACTCGGTGAGTTTTCACGACTAAGGCTGTGTAGGGGTTAGAATGAGATTATCTCAATTTTACAGAGCAGGGTGATTTTTTTTGCATAGGTTTTTTTTTTATTCTGCAAAGTTTCCCCTGCCAACCTAAAAGGAGTGCTGGATGAGCGCGACAACTGAACTCCCTATGACAGAAACAACAAAATACTGCAGTGTGTGGACCACTAAGTGAGATATCAGAAATACTCCCTCTGATAGAGGAAGAGTATGATGCCACACAGTATGATGCAAAATATTTACTTCTTTAGTGTCATGCCCTAGAGGCTCTGTAGGCCTTGACTCAAGAGTCCAGATGTGCTGCAGACAAGTCAGTAATTTTCCAGTTTATACAGGGCTGGCCTTGATATTATGAACTTCAGACCAATATATTCTGTATTCTGCAAATGACTCTTTTTTTGTGTCAGGACCATGATACAGTTTGGACAAGGTCTAGAGCTGAAGGTTTTAAGTGGTGAGTAACATAAAAATGAACAGAAGAATCCCAAATTCAGTCTTCAGATCCACGTGCCACAACCTTTATGGTAATTAAAACTTCTCCAGAACAGGAAATCACATTAAATTAAATGCTTCAAGCCACTGCATGACCTCCATATTCCGCCTTCCTTGTAGTGCAATCTATATATTATGCTGAACCATTTTTCTTTACAGGGTGATAGGAAAGGTTTTCCTTTGGGAACACTTCAGCTCTGAGCCAGCTTTGACCTCTGACTCAGAGTTCAATGCTTCTCCCCAGTCTAGAAAAACTGAAGGTGACCACCATCCCTTCACTGTGGCCCTGTGGCAAAAAATCTTGTCTTCTCCTCTCCCACACCTGTCTGTGCGCTAACAGCAGGACCAGCCAGTGTCCCTTGGCAGCCAGGCCTAGTCCTGCCCTCTCCATCACAAAATTGATTTGAATATGTTTACATGATTTACATGATTCAGTTCAAGTGCCCAGGATTAGCTCAGTTGGTCAGAGCATGTTGTTAATAATGCCAGGGTTGTGGATTTGATCCCTGTGTGGGTCCCTTCAAACTCAGAATATTCAGTGATTCTGCAAAGATAATTACTGCAAATTCCTGCCCTCTGAGCCAATCAGGACTAATCAAGCCCCACAACCCCTTCAGCACAGCACAGCACTGGATGGCCATGCAGTACTTAGGAATATTGAAAATCTGTGTTGGGTTACCCAGTGCTGTGTGAGCTACCCAGCTGCAAGTAAATTTTCCCAGGCATTCAGAATACACTTCAGAAAGGAACTTAAAAAGGCATCTCTGCTACCAAGTGGACCACTGCAAACACTCATCTTGGCCAGTAAAAGGTGAAGCACACCTGTGGGGCTGGAGTAAGAAACCGCAAGTTTACCACTGAGCTCAAAAGAAAGTTTGCATGCTCCTGTCGTACAAGGACATTTTATGTATCAGAGGTAGACTTTCTGTGCACAAATCTTTCCAGTTGTGTAAAGTGTCCCTACCTCCACAGAGGAGCTGTGACAATTTACACCAGCTGAGGTGCTGCTCAGCATTTTTGGTTATGGACCTTATTCACTCATGGCTAGTTAGAGTTCCTGTGGAGCTGTTAACAGCACCGTGTGGGTGTAAATCTTGCTTTAGATGACTTTGGAGCAGTTAGGAGATAGCCTGCCTGTCTATATAGTAGAAGCATCCTTGAGCATATGCCTGGCATAACTTTACAATAGAATGGTGCCCCAGCAATATGAAAAATAGCTATTTTTACCTAAATTATGTCCTACAAATAATGGCCACTAAAACGTTGCCACACAGGATAATTAGGTGGCAAAAAAATCCCATGACTGTTCTTGCAAGTCTTTTATACCATAAAAAATAAAATTATAGTAAGTCTCCATTAGTACTGTGGCTACTTTTGTAATCAGTTTTGAAGAATGTGCTCCATCAGTGGAAATATTTCGATTTAAGTTCATGTTGAGGAGCCATCTAAAACACGTACTTTAATTTACACTTTAAAATAAACCCCATGGTACCTCCCTACAATGTATATGGTGTGCTGCCTTGGTGTAATTAAATTTTTGTCCAAGGTTGTCATTAAGTTGCAGTAAATATTAAAGCCACCTTCATTTTAAAAATATATTTACTTCTTGATTTTAGCTGATAAATATTCTTGTATAGAAAATTAATTAAAATTTTATACATATATAAAACAGGGCAGGACTGGTGCTTTCAGCTGTTACTACCAAGCAACCTGGCTTCTCTCAGCAGTATGGCAGCTGACTTACAACAACATGGAGAAAACGGTCACACACAGGACTTCTCAGGGTGGGAATGAAAGGAATGGAAGTCCCAGGCCTTCTCCCATCTCCTCTCATCTCTAGCACTAAATTAATTATTAATTAATTGAAAGACTTCCTGTGAATAACAAAAATCAGGTTTGAAGGGCAGAAGCAACCATTGCTCCTACGTGGTCAGGCCATCATGGGCACAACACTACCACGAAATGAAAAGGATGCAGAAATTTCACTGAGTAGACTGGGTGAGAAAAAAGTCGGCTTTAGAGAGTCTAAAAATAGTAGTATTTTTCAGAAGTTTGATGAAACTGAGTGAGATGATGGAGGAGAAAGTCTCAAAAAATCCTATCCACCAAAGAGCTCAGGCAATCATTCTTACTAGAGAATCCATGGGAGATTCTCATGATATGGGACCCAACCAAGAAAGGTTCAATTTGAACTTACATCTTATAGAAACTCAATTAATTAGTTTGTAGGAAATGAGGCTTGATTGCTTTCAGTGCTCACAAAACTACTTGTGTTTTTTCTGGAACACAGGCAAATTGCTGAAATGACAAATATATGTCTTCCAAGAATCTCTCTCTCCCTTTCATAAATGTCTGAATATTTTCATTTCCCAAATGTATACTTGTTTGACATATTTATACCTAACAGATGTTTTATGTAGATTTGTTGGTGCCTCAGACTTTCCAAGAAAGTGAAAAAAAGGTCTGTACCTCTGTCTTTACCTGGACTAGACCAAGCAACATTATCTTAAACTATCATCAAATTTCTTTCCATTCACCTCCATAAGTCTTTCCACAGGCTGCCTGTCAAGTTTTCTTCATATCTCTCTGGTTATCTATTACAGAACTGCCATTTGGTCAGACCCTTTTTAATCTGTTACATTGTCAAGATTTGACACTCTGGTGGAGTGTATTCAAAGTTTGTTTTGATCTCTACAAATTTTTCATCTGTGATGTGGAGCCTTTAAAAAATTTCAGGTCTGTGATTTCTGTATAGCATATATGAACTTGTTCTGACTCCACACATATCCTTTAGAAGCAGTCCAAATATTCCCCTGTTCCACATCCAGAGATTACAGTTTTAGCACATCAAACTTGGGGTCCTGAAATGTCAGGAGTGGATGACTTATTAACTAGAAAATATCTGAGGCACAGATATAACTAAAAATAAACGTAAATTTGAAATAGTAGATTTCTCCTGTCTCCCACAAAGGAGCAAGAGTCTGATCGTTGTGGAAGACTTACTAGGACAAGTTTCCTGGTTGGAACAACACAGCACATCACATCAGACATTGTGGCATTTGTACTAGTTTGAAAACAAACCAGTGAGAGAAAGCAAGTCAGAATTATAATTTAATTGGAATATTAAAAATAAATGCAGTAGTACAAGAACACTGACGGAGTCAGGATACAACCTGACACCCTGTTAGTTTGGGTGGTGGTAGCAATCCAGATGAAGTGGTCCTGTTGAAGCAGTGATCCTGTAGAAAGGTCTGGTTTTTCAACTGAAGGTCCAGCAGTAGCTCTTGTCCTCTGAGAACCCAGTAGGTTAGCGAAGCCGATCTGGCCGCTGGCCGCCCGGAGGCCAAGCGGGCTTTGTGCCAAGGCGTCCAAGTCGGTACAGCCTCGGTCTGGTTGACCAATCTCTGGTCACTGCGTCTGGCTCTCGCGAGCACTGGCAGCCTTCAGGTGGATAGCTATCATGTAGAGCAGAGGCAAAGGAGAGAAGGAAGGACTCCAAGTATCAGCAACACAGGACTTTATTCCCCGACCCCGAGTGATGCCATAAT
>VYXC01011691.1:1497211-1512566 GCA_013397175.1 Platysteira castanea | reverse complement strand
TTTAGCAAGTATTAACATATTCATAAGGGATTTATGAATAAACATAGAGATTACATAATGTGGGGTGATCAGGGAAAGACCAATGGGAAAACCTGGGAGGCGGGAGCAACAGGGAGGAACCAATAACATATCAAGAAACTTATGATGAACATAGAAACTGCTAGAATAGGGGGCGGTGACCCAGCCCGGAGTGGCATGCCAGTGGGGGCATGGCCTACATGCCTGTCTCTTCCTCAGACCCGCCCTAAGACCCACTGTTGGGGGGGCGGGGAAATCCACCCTCTGGATGCTCTCAAACACTTTCAGCCTGAAATCTTCAGTCTGGACCACCGCAACAGGTAAGGGCCCTTTGTGCTGCTCCAAACCCCAGATTATATCCAGGTGGGAATGCTTGGTTCTTCCCCCTGTGCGGAGCATCTCACAAGGGGGTGATGTAATTCTGTGAGTGATGGGGTGGGTCCTTGATAGCCCATTAACAGGGATAGCTGCCGGAGTTATCAGGGGTGACTCATGGTAGGAGATAACGAGCACTGTCTCACCTGCTTTAACAGCTTTTGGAGATGATAATAGAATACATGCTTTTGGTTACCTCTTACACTGTAACCTAGGACAGCATTACAGTTACAAAAGGGAAGGAGAAGGAAAGAGCCCTGAGGAGTTTCACAGAAGTCCATATGAGATATGGATAGCAGGCTTCTGTGAAGAGCCTCTGTCAGCCTAGAGAGAAAATTGTACAGAAAATATGTCTGCAAGACTTCACTCCCAGCCCATAAACAAACACAGTTTTCTTCTCCTTTCTTACTATTGGCTGGCAATCTGGCACTGCCAAAAAGGAGAAAATCTTGAAACTTTTTGACATTGTATGCGGGAAATTGAGTTCTCTGCTGGTTTGACTGTCACTTCTGATAAGTGGTGTACATTGAAGTCACGTGTACAAGTCAGCATGCTGTAGTTTCAGCAAGATGGAAATCAGAGTAAAATCCAGGGTCATTTATTCATTGTTAACACCTATTCAAGTTCAATGAAGAAATAGCTATTGTGGTTAATGTTGTCTTCATTTGCAGCATTAGAGTTTACAAAAACATCTGTCCCTATCCTGTAGCCTATAAGAACCAACCAAGAAGTCAGGAATTCAAATTTGTGAATTTCTAAGCATATTTCAGGATTTTGCTGTAGAACATGAGAGATAAGTTTTTCTAAAAATGATCCTTGCAAAGTCATTACTGGTGAAGGAAGTTGTGCTGGTTTTGGCTGGGGTAGTTAACTTTCTTCACAGTGGCTGGTGTGAGGCTGTGTTTTGGATTTGTGCTGAACACAGGGCTGATAATATAGAGATGTTTTTGTTTATGCTGAGCAGGGGTTACACAGAGCCAAGGCCTTTTCTGCTTCTTGTATTGCCATGCTGGTGGGGAAGTCAGGGCTGCACAAGAGATTGTGAGGAGACACAGCCAGGACAGGTGACCCAAACTGACCAAAGGGACATTCTAGACAGTATGACATGCTCAGTATATAAAGTGGGGGGAAGAAGGAGGAAGTGGTGGGGCATTTAGAGTGATGACATTTGTCTTCACAAGTAACTGCTAGGCGTGATGGGGGCCTGCTCTCCTGGAGATGGCTGGACACTTGCCTGCCCATGGGAAGTTGTGAATTAATTCCTTGTTTTGCTTTGCTTTCCCTATTAAACTGTCTTTATCTCAACCCACGAGTTTTCCAGCTCTTACCTTTCTGATTCTCTCCCCAGTCCTGTTGGTGGGGCAGTGAGTGAGCGGCTGCCTGGGGCCTGGCTGCTGGCTGGGGTGAAACCATGACATAAGTGTTAACACTTCTTTTACTGTTTCCAAACTCTTACTCATGCCTTGGAGAACACATTTTTCTATCCCTCATTATGTCCATTTTTTTTTGCTGTCACAGTTCAGCTTTCTGCAGGCCTCTAGCACCCAAAGGTGCAGCTAAGTATCTAATGGGATTTTCAGAACCAGCTGTTCATTGAGCTCTTTATCATACTACTCTGAACCACCAATGTGACTCCCCATGAGTAACTTCCTAAGGTGCTTTAATATTCTTTGACACTTGGCCCTAGAGCCACGATTCTGCAAAACCTGCCCGATGTACGCTCAGCTTTAGGCATGTAAGAAATCCCCCCCTGCTCAGCCAAAGAAAGGAATAATACCCCAAACTTAACTTGCCATGATCAGTTAGAATATAATATTTTATTTGGATCTCTTCTGTTCACGGAGAGTGGCAATACATGCAAAGCTTCATTCCCATGTCCATCCAGATCCTAATTTCCCAGGGTTAAAACTTAAATCAAGTTTTTGCTTTAATGAGTACAAGCTGCAAAGAGCAGACAACCTTCATTAAAAAGGAAATCTCTAAATCCTTTAGTCCTCACCTCTGTAAACCACATCGTTTGAGGTGAAAGCTGTTAACTGCGGTCTTTAGAAAGTAGGCATAAATGCAACCTTTTCCCCCAAAAAATTTGAAAATGCGCATAATCAATAATACTTTTGATAAATGCTAGGCTGTTTTACTAGATATATGTGCTAAAGACAAGAACTACTTGCAATAATGAAATGCAAGGGCTTGATTCTTTATTCACCTGTCACCCCATTACCTCCAGTGCTTTACGGAAATCACTGCAAGAGCAGGATCAGGCATGGTTTGCCATCAGGAATGGTTTGCCAGCACCATACAGACACTATACCCAGACAACTGTCACTGAAATTTATATTTAGCTCCATAAGAACAGTACATTAGATATCCTTAAGTGTTTTATGAGGCAGGACCTTTCTGACTATTCTGACAAAACCACCAGTACATGCAGAAACCAGAGCTGTGAACAAATACTGCAGTTATGATTTACAGCACAATTGCTAGAGTCTTCCCAGCTTCATCTCCGATGGCTACGTACTCAGGCTGTCATTTTTAGCTCCACAGATTATATCTGCCTTGGCCTCTTCCACAAACACTGGGTTCACTGGAGTGTGTTGCAGACAATACAGCTCTCAAACAATGAAGCATTTGTGTTCATTTTCTTCTATTTTATCTTAGGAATTCTACTATTTAGGTCACTATCTGTTGCTTCCAGCTATTCTTTCCTGAAAAATTGTAGCTCTTTTTAGGCTTAAGAAGATAAAATCAATGAATTAATCTATGTTACTCCTCTGGGTATAAAGGTCTAGATGTAATAAGTGGCACACATAGTGTAAGATTACATTGCTATTCCTGAACTGCAGCCCCAAGATTAATTGTGCCTTATAGGCCAAAAATTTGAAGAGCTGCTGGGTGCTGGCCTCTCTGAAAATCTGATACAACTAACACAATAAAACCCCAGTATTACTAAATTTCTCAAATGCTTTAAATGTGATCGCTCACCAGCATGAAGAGGAAGGGTGTGAATGTATGTCTGTATAGAATTTTAGATACAGATATGGAGAATAATGATGAACAGATCCTCTACCTGATTGTATCTGCCTTTCCTATAAGAAACAAAGAAATCCACTACAGGTTTTGCTTGAGAAAGATAATACTTGGGTTTTAGCAAGCAACATCACTGATTGTGAAATCTGTCAGTATCTGTGGAATAAAAATCATACTTAGGTATGAGGACATACGGGAATTCCATTTACATTTCAACTTAAGCTTACTGATTGGTCTACTGACATAAAAAATTGGTATGCTCTGAAAGAAAAGGTGAGTGCTTAAGCAAACAGTCATAAATTAATTTATAATGAAACCTGACAGTCATAATTTAATTTAGAATGAATTTAAGATTGTTGTTACTATTTGTATAGGTCTTTTTTGCCTAGAGGAAGATGTGGCTTCATAGTGAAATGTCAGCTATTGAAATGCTAAACTTCTTAAGCGTACATATGTATTAATTAATTAAAATTATGTAGATACTTTTCTAATGAAGATCTGTTGTCTAGCACAAGCAGTCAAAAGACCCCACGCTTGAGGCATACCAGTGAGCCACCAAGAACCCACAAGGAAGGACAAGGGATGCTGAGCACAACCTGTAAAATCTGTGGGGTGATGAGGCTGCTGCTCAACTTTCTTTCTCAGTGGTGAGGAGAGGGAGCAAGTCAAGTGACAAAAAGAAGTAATTCTATTCTGTTTGTTGAGTGAGAAATGGTATGGTAGGGCATTTGGGGATAGTCAGGCCGTGACCAAAAATCCTGGGCTGTTTGTTTCACCATCAAGTAAGAAAAACATGCTCCCAAGATGTTGTGAGCTCTGTTTGGAAAGTAATGTTTAACAAAAACCAAATTACAGGCTTTTGAAGTCTAATAAATGCTAAAAATAGGTACTTATGAAAAGTAAAATAAATAACAAAGTCTCTCTGTCATGATTAGTTTAATAGTAGAGGGCAATGGATTGCATCTGCCTCACTGTCAAAATTGGTATGTGTCACACTGATCAGCAAATTCTTTAAATATGATTAAACAGCACACAGGAAGCACCTGAGTGAGCAAGAAGTGACAGTAATTGGTTAAAATGGAATTTGTGTCTTCATCCCACTGGAAAGTTTGCAAAGGTTTCTTTCCACACCCCTCATGAGCATTCCCCTTGTCATACAATGAACTCTTTTTTTACAGCACTGACGCTCATGATAAAGGGTGAGCCAGTATATTCTGGCCAGTATATTCAAGGACACAGCAGTGGAGGCATTTTAGGTGTGCAGCTATTGTGGATGCTAAGAAAATCAGCAGTTAGCTGGTTTTCAACTTTCTGAGTGTTCTCAAGGACACATAGTGACAGCATTCAGAGTGTATCACTTCCATGCTGAGCTCGGGGAGCTGTAATGTGGTTAGCCTGTATTATTTATCTACTATTTATCCCAGTTTCAAACCTGATTAAAAGTTAAGTCCTTTCACATCAGAGATTGACACCTTCCTACAAAAAATACCCAACACTTATAAAAGTTCCTTTCTTTCATCTTCTAAGATCATAATTAACAAAATTATCCCTGGAAACAAAAATTACCCTGGTTTCTTTACAGAATTGTATCTAGGGAAACATGCTGGGAGGGAAGGACTGCTAAGCTGAACACTGTTCTAGCAAAACCCTCACTTTTATCTGTCTCAATAATACTTAACATGCTTGTGCATCGGTACCTTACAAGCCAGTTTTATAACTCTCATATTTAATACTTATAGTAGTAGTCTTTTCTCATTGCCTTTTTCTTGGCTAACTGCATCTGGCAAGTTACCCGATTGTGGTGTTCTAGGAGAATCTAAACTAAGACAAGCATACCTCAGATACACAGAGCAAATTAAATTCTCTGTATAAATCAGATTTTTCCAATAGCCACTGTTTGGGGTTTACAATTATTTGGCATATGGACATGCAAATCTTCTGTCTTTTAAACTGAAAACTGCCAGCAGAGGCTTCACAATACAACAAAATCTTCCTATTTCATGGTATGTTATCTGTTGAGGGTATTATGATGATGAACTTCTTTGAAAAACTGAAAATATTTTTCTGAGTTAATTTTCAGTCAGATCAGTAAACTAATCATCATATATTGCACAACAGTAACAGGGCAGGGAACTTCAGCCACAGACTGTAACATTTACTGGGTACCTGCATGGTCTTTAGTGGTGTTGAAGCTCTGAGTCCTTAATCAGCTGACACTAACCACAATAATACAAGCAAAATACAAGCAAAAAGACCCCAGTATGTGGTTAATACAAGCAAAAAGACCCCAGTATGGTTAAATATTTCAGGACTGCACTGCTGATGGTTGTGTCCATCGAGGATTGTCAGTTTAAATGGATCAAAGCAAGCCTTTTGTCACCACTATGGGTAGAAAATTGAAGCATCAAGTAATTAGGGAAATTACCAAGTGAGGACTTCAGGTAAAGTCCATATGGAAATCCCATTTCACTCCCTTTTACCAGTTTCTGTAGTATAGTATTTTCAGAAATGGACTAGAAAAATGTGAAAAAAAGTTTAATGATGACTTACAAATATACAATATTTACATTTTTAAGAGTTACAAAAACGGCATACTATAGAAACCAAAAGCTTCCTCCAACCTTTGGAGAAGCGCTTCCAAGTTATTTATTTACAAAGAAAAATTACAGTCACTTTTCATAGTGTCACATGTTTACATATAAGCACTTCTCAGTTGAAAAATATCTTGCAGCTTACCCAGAGGCAGTTTTTGCAGTCTGAGCTCTACACCCATCTATCAGATCAAAAATTCTATCAGCCCCTGTTAAGCTGACATGACATTGCATTTTTATACATTAACAGCCTTTAGTTTGAAAATACGTACAACCCATATGGCTAAACAGATGCATAGTTGTTGCGGTTTCACCTGGTGTATTAGATATTGCTCATGGTTTGGTAAAATAGCATAGGCTACCTTTTTTAATTAGCTTGCTGATGTGTGTTTAGAAAAAGGTGGTCCAGTTTCCTTAGGGTATTTCCAATTCTTCCTGAAAGGAATTTTAAAAAATCTAACATGTCCTTTGCAGGACACTTTTTCACCTAATGAAATTTTTATATTAAATTCTTCCTTCTCTATGTACAATTCTTACCTCAGGACAGAGACAAACCAAGCAAACTTTCCAAAGCCTGTTCATTTCCATTAGTTTTCCGATGTTGGATGTTTCTTAGATTATATTTTATTTAAGCCAAACTTTTAAAACCTGAGAGCAAACATTAGTATTTCTTAGTCTCTGTGTACTTGAGAGTCTTCTTACAGATTAGAATAATTGCAATAATATGGCCAAAACACATCCAGTCTGTTTTTGACACCTTCATTATGCATGTATACCAATACTTTCATGATTTTCAGGCCATATCATTTCAACATGTGAACTCAACAGAATCTTCATCTAGTTGAAGACAGTTTGGGACTACACATTTATAACTGATAGTTTTTAATTAAAACTAAGTACCCCCAGAGTATTAGTTATGGTTCAGGCCCTCATCTTTTTAAATTGGAAAACAGAAAAAGCTTGCCATCAATAGCTGTGAACAGAGCTTAAAAAGTGTCTTCTAGCATTACAGTATTTCCCTACCAAAAGCTTACTCCACAGACAAAATAAACTCCAAGTTCAAGCATCTTTAAAGAATGCCTGTGTTCTGGATTTTCTTCGTGCAAGAGCTTCTTGTTTTTTTCTTTCAATCTCTTCTTGAGAACATTTTCGATTTTTTTGTTCTACCACAGACACTGTAAATAAAGAACACGTATTAGGAGCTTCAGATTTGTTCAATATGTATTTTAACTTAGCTGTTTTCAGTGTTTGAAGATCTATGGCAGGAGCACACTATTCTGACATACTGGGCACCCAAGTTAAAAATGGCTCATCTTTCCTGTCCCCAAGGCAGGAAGGGGGTAAGATGCCTGACCTTTGTAGTGCTACTGATTACTACCTCCCAATGACAACATCGGGATGCACACATTTGCTTGAAGGAAATTTTACTTGGCTGCCCTTCAAGTGAACCTTACGACATCAGGAGTCAACATACAAGATGGTGATGGGTTAAGAAAATTAAGGCTATCAGAGTGAAAAGGGCTCTACAATTTAGTGAGCTAGGCAGAGATATGGACATGGAGATGGTATAGACACAGGGGTCAGATACAGTACAGGTGTCACACAAATAAAACAAGATAGGTTGAAAAAAGGTCAAAAGTAGCAATAAAAATTGGCAAAGGAGACAAGAACATGATAGCTAAGTGTAGCATTTTATATGGTGTGTTACAGAACTATAAATTCCCAGACTATAAAATCCTGACCTCACTGGAACCAACAGGAACACTCCCTGCACATATCAGTAATTTTACCATTTTTATACACCCATTTCTAATTAATGTATTTTTAATAAGTATTCAAACTGAATAATTAAAACAAAAGGCATATTTGCTTCTCACAAAAAAGCATCCATGAAAAATTAAATAGCAATTTTTAAAAGAATCATTTAACATCCATTTTTTGGCTCATGTCCTTTCCCTCAAAATTTAAGATGAAGTTGCTGTTTATCTGTAAAGAAAATCTATGCTATTTTTTTCATTCCTTTACTCTCCAGAACATTCCACAGAATAACTAGTTATCTCTGCCCTTCCTTCCTGCTTATAATCCAAAATTGATATTTTCCATTTATATGCTTCTCTTCTGGGGAAGAAACATAGATAAAATACTCATTCTTCAGTAATTAATAGTTTTGTTGCTTTTGCAACAGTGCTTCTTGAAAATGGAGGTTGCTATAGGACACCCTTAAAGGCATGTTTTATCAGAATGAATATTGATTAAAACTTTGTCAAGCTGTGACATCAAGTGAAAATAAGACTGACTGGCACTTGACTAGTTCTACACTTCCCCAGTAAGTAACGCTGAGCATGGAATATTACTGACGGTCGCTTGGCAATAAAGAAGTGACTAACCTCTCCTCTGGATGAAAGGGCATCTTAGTGTTTAGATTGATAACACAAGAATATTTCACTGGCAATTTCAGCTACAGAGCAAACAACAATACAGGCTGAGCTCTGAAAAGTGTCAAGTGATTTGAGGTTCCAAATTGCAGGTGTACAGTAATATAAAGAAAATTCCATATCACCTGGTGTTTTCCTTCCCTGCCCCATCATTAACTGGGGTTTTACTATGCATCAAAATAACAGTATTTTTAAGTAACAGTTTAAGGAAATAGTATGCTGAGTGCTGCATCAGCCTATACTTGATCCTAGGGAATCTGAGTGTCTATGGAGAGAGGGTGTGAAGTATTAAGAGAAGTAGAATGGAAACAGGTGTCCTTAATTACAGGAATTCAAGATATGCATCATGACAATTCCATTTTTGAGAAAATAACCTCTACATTCTCCTTAGAACATCTGCTAAGGCCTTAACTGAATGGATGAATATTGAAGTCTATTTTAAATAGCAATACAGTACAAATTTCTCTGACATTCTGACTACAATAAGGAAACAAATAATAACAGTCTAACATTGATACAATAAAGACAAATACCTGATGTAGTCTGTGCAAAAGACTCTGAAAAGTGCCTCTTGAAAGGTGATTTCTTATTGTCAAGCTTGCTGTGCAAAGTCACATTCACCTGATTCTTGCTTCCTTCCAAACTCTGCAGAGTAATTCCAATGCCAGAACGATTCCCCGGATTTTCAGACCCTACACGAAGACCACCCTGAGAATTGTTAATCTTTCGGAACTTAAACTTTGAAGGCACAAGTGAAGTTTTGTTACCAGAGCTGCTACCTGGAATCTGTCCTGCATTATACAAGGAATGTGAGCTGTCCAGTGCTTTGCTACTTAAAATATTTACTGCATTAACAGGACTTACTTCAGAACCTGTCTGTCCTGCTGGCACAGAATTTGACCTGTACCATTTCCCTGAAACAGTGTTTGCAGTATCTTCAGAATCTTGATGACAATTTTTTGGCAGTGTGTATTTAGACTCCACAGAAGGACCCAAGATCACAGTCTGAGGATTTGAGATGTTCTTACAGTTCACTACTTGACCTGTTGTGGCCAGCCCATGCACCACCTTTGATGAATTCCTACAGGAATCATTTATTGAGAGAGCCTCCTGTTTTGCATTTGGTTTTTGTGCCAAGAGGAGATCAGGTAGTCCTTGTTTAGATGCTGGGAAGCTCTTATCAGCATTTGATCTGGAATTAATACTGGCTCCTTGTATAGTTCTAATTTTTTCATTTCCTTGTTTAACATCCTGGCTCTGAGTCTGCTTTTCTATATCATCACACACCTGATATAACAATTCATCATCCTCATAGTTTGCATCCCAAAGACTACTGGATTCACAAAACATACCTAATATCTCATCAGAGAATTTTGGTTCATTCCAGTCATCAAATGACAGGGGACATTTCTTTGGTATTTCAACTTGATTTGAGTGACCTATATTAGCTTGGTTAACCACTTTGGTTAGATCATTAGGTTTCATACTGGTAGGAACATTGGATGACTGACAGGAAATAGTATGAGTGTTATTCCCAGGTTTTCCTGCTGGTTGCCTATGAGGATTAGATCTTGAAGGAAAAAGAGGAAGAGCATCACTTTTAGGCTTAGTAGATTGATTTCCATTCTTCACTTCAGATTGCATTGGAACAGGAATACAGTTCAAATCACTGTTTTGGGCACGTTTCCCAACAGAATTAATTTTATCTGCCTTAACGTCACATTCGCCATGCAAGGCCTTAGTCTCTGTCTTTGAGTTTTCTGTTTTACATGGCCTTTGTAAAGACAGGGATTTTACAACATTTTGTGAGTTTTTACTGGAATGTTTCAAAGGTGAATATTGCAAACTGTTAGATTTGTTTACAGTTCCCAAAAGAGTTACTGAATTGCCACTACTTCTTTCCTTTGTTCTGCTAGAATCACTGAAATCATGCACAAATGGATTTGCAGGAATTTGTGGTGGTTCTTCAGTACTTATCAATTCAGGATTTTGGGTTATTTGCATCACAAAAGAGTCATCTGCCAAAAGATCTGTATCCCAGTCATCAAAGTCATCATTAACTATTCCAGCACGCTTAGTGGAGGCTACCAATTGTGTCTTCAAATGAGGAGGATTTTTTTTTGTCAGGGTGTCAGTATCAGGTTTTGGTACAGTCCGGTCCACGCTTCCTACTGCAAACAGAATATCTTTCTGATATGCCTCTGAATTACCGCGCTGCGTGTCTTCAATTTTCTCAGGAAGGTTCTCCTCTTCCAAGGTACTTTTAATTTTATGAAAACTATTATTTAAAGAAATATCTGACAGCCCTTGGCTCAACTGTCCACTGCACTTCTGGGTAGAGCAGTCAAAAAGAGCATGAAGTGCTACTTCAGCCTCCAGGTCTACAGACTTTTGACTGCTGGATTGACAGGGCTCTGCCACAGGGATGCCAGTGCTCTGTCCAACTGGTTTCAGGGACACAGCAGTATCTGTTTCAGAACCTTCACCAAGGAGTGATTTCTGGTTCTTCATATGTATTTCATCTTTAGAATTACTTGAAGGCTCTGAGGTGGTCTGGATGAAGTTGTGACCAAGCTTCTCCTGTTCCTGAACAGCCTCTAACTCTACTAGATTTTTATCAAACTCCTTAGCCAATTTCATGAGTTCCTCTTCAGGATTTTTTATTTTAAGATCTCTGGAATAAGAAGAAAATACAGAAAATAAAGTCAGAGCTACAGAGAAAGGTTATCCAAGTTCAATTACATGACCCTATGAGCTGTTAATTCTCTAGTTTAACAACTACAAAGGTATGACTAAATCCTGCTGCTTTCAATATGCAGTCAACATGCAACCCCATTAAAAAGACATAACAAGCCCAAAGCTAAGACCATTCCATATGCTAATAGACAATTACATGGTTCACTATACATAGAAGACCACATAGCCTTTTTCATGAAAGCCCAGCTATGATGGGCAAGAAAAAACTATAACTTACCTTGTACAACTTAACTTTGTCCTAGCTCGCCCTTTTACTACTACAGGTGTACAGGGAATAGCATCTTCACCAATCCATGTTCCTAAAAGGGAGCCTTCATTACAGGTTGCTTTTTCATCCTGAATGATTAGATTTATAATGCTTAGAAATCTGATTTCAGATAAAGATTGGACTAGACACACATCTTACATGAGTTAAAAGTTGTTAAACTAAATGAACTGGATGAAACCTATTGAAAGCCATCAGTAAGAGCAAAAACAAGTGAGATTATTACAACACTGTCCATGGATAGTTGTATCACTTTAATTATATCAATTTAAAACAGGAACCTCAATTAAAATAACTGAATTTTACTTTGGTGTGCAAATCTAATACTCTACTTCAGGTTTACACATGTTCATGCTACAAGCTGTGATCTTGTTTACTTCAGTGTACTACTAAGGAGCTGGCTGAGAGGCCAGCAGCACAAACTGATTAGCAACCTTAAAATAAATTACATTCTGTGTGCTTACAGAAAAAAATTTTGACTTCTTCCATTACAACTCATTTATAAGAAGAGCCTTTAAACAGAATTAAGTGACATTTAGAAACCAAATGAAATTTTTCAGAGCTTCAAAGTTCAGGCTTGAATTTGAATTCTGAAATGAAAGATATACTGCAGTGATGAATTGTTTAGAGGGGCAGAGCAATAGGATTTGGAAAATTACTGCTTTAAGTCAGCAAAAATAATTTGAACTTTACTAACTACTAGGGTAGTTTTAAATAGGTTCTCTTATTCTTTGTAAATTTAAGGTTTTTAAAAATTTATTTTTGCTTAAGAAAAAAACGAACAAACAGCAGATTACATTTATGGCAGAGCTGTAACTATTTAAAAGGAAGGCAGTGGCATTCCTTATCAATGACTTTCCAATTCTTTTAGTATAATTTCTCACAAATATGCTGAAGAATAAATATATTTTAAACAGCCCTGTCAAAAAAGCAGGCATGTTTTGAAGCTAAATAGTACAGATCTACTTTAGGAATTTACTTTTAGGAATTACATGTTCTCTTCTTGCACTTAAAATGCAACAGCACTTTTCTTTCCACTTTCTGGGCTGTAGACATCAAGAGGGAAAGGGCATAGATACTGGGGTAAAGAGGAAAATTATTTAGAGCATTGAAGCAAGGTTACTGTGTTTATATTACTGAAAAATATCTCTCAGCTGGGTCTTCTTCTTGGAAATCAGCAGACAATCAAGACTGTTGAAAATGCTTAAAAGCAACTGCCAAGTAAATCCAGTATGTGAAGAAACTCTAACCTTTCAACAGATGAGTAATTAAGGGTAAATAAACACAACAGTATTCCTAAGACCAAAGGCAGTAACTTGTATTCTGATAGTAAACCTTTCCAAAATGTAGCTGCTGCAAGTTTCTTCTTGTGTCCTTCTTTTACAGCATCTGTGACTCACAGAGCAATCAGTCAATGTTATGCTTACTATTTTAATTCAATCCAGTTTTATAAACTAGTTTTGTACATGACCAACTCTTACCATGAAACTACTGTAATGAAAACTGAGGCTAAGGCTGAAGCACTATTCTGTTTGATTACCACACACGCAGAATGTTGTTTTAGAAAGTAACAATTACCTGAGGAGCAATACGATTAACAATTTCCGAAATTTCTACTGCGCATCTACTGGTAGACTGCTTGGTTTTTCCACTGCCTATGGAAACAAACAAACTTCTTAAAATTTTGAAATCTATTCAGTTCATGAAGTGTAGTACATCTCAAAAATTCAAATGAACCTGGAAACATCAGATCTTGATTCAGCACTATATTGAAGAATTTATGGGTTTTTAATGAAAGTAAAATCAAACAACCATTATAAGAGAAAGGAATCTTTTTCGAAGAAATCTTTTATAACTTTTATTACACTCCCACTGCATGCCTCAAACAGGTGTCCTGAAGTCTGGATTTTGGTATTACCTAGTCTGTGTGCAACTGGTGAATGAGAATCCCAAAAGATTTCTTGCTGTGTATCAGTGTCATTAATAGGAGAGCTGAAAGTAGGTATTCGGGATTTCCTACTCAACGATCTCTTTGGTGTCTTATGTAAACATGACTCTGTGTAAAAAAGAAAGAGGATCCTTATTAAAAACCAACAAATAAAGGGCAACAATCACTTAGAACAAGTCAAGGCAAAAGAAGATGATTTAGCAACTTCAAGAATAAAAATCAAGTTCACACTCACCAGGATTCCTTTACTCACAACAGGAATACGCTTCATAACTAGACATTAAATACAGAACAGGACTCTTGGCTTTGCCAGTTACACCACCACAGAGATTGCAGAACACTACACGATCCTGACAGCTTTATGCTCAGGATCTGATTGTAAGGACGTCAATCCTTACACTTGAGAGAATATGGACTTCAGCTTATATTAAGAGAAAAATTATGTATACCTATATGAGAGAATATTTTGTATTCTTGCTTGCTTTGTGTCTTTCACCCAGATTCTGATCTGAACTACTATTTTAATGGGCCTCCAAACTACTCTGGGTCATAACCTACATTTGTCTATGCTTCCTCCCCTGGGCCTTTCTAGCTAGGACTATTAAAAGCAGGAATATAGCTATTCAAACCTGCTTGCAGCTGCCTTTGATCAATAAGTGAACTTAACACCCTATGTGAAGCTCAGCTAGTCATCCCTGCCTTTTAGAAACAATGCTGCAGACGTGAAAGCCTACAGAAATAACTTAAAAAGATGTGTGTACTATGCGAGAAACATCTTTGAAGATGTTTTGCCCTGATGTGCCTAGCATGGTCAGGTTTTATCCTCTCCTCTGTTAGTTCTCAGTATTTGCTATATGAATCACAGAATGGGTCAGGTTGGAAGGGACCACAGTGGGTCACCTTGTCCAACCTCCCTGCTCAAGCAGTGTTATCCCAGAGAACATGCCACAGGATTGCACCCAGATGGTTCTGGAATATCTCCAGTGAGGGAAACTCCACACTCTCTCTGGGCAACCTGTTCCAGTGCATGGTCACTGCACAGTAAAGAAGTTCTTCCGCATGTTCAGGTAGAATTTCCTGTGCATCAGTTTCTCCCCGTTTCTTGTGCTATTGCTTGGCACCACTGAGCAGAGCCTGGTCCGTCCTCTTGGAACCCGCCCTTTAGGTATTTATACACATTGATGATGTGCCCTCTGTTTTCTCTTCTTGAGGCTGAGCAGGCCCAACTCCCTCAGCCTCTCCTCGTAAAAGACATACTCCAAACCACTAACCAACTTTGTAGCTCTCTGATGGACCTGTTCCAGGAGCTCCATGTCTCTCTTGTCCTGAGGAGCCCAGAACTGGTCACAGTATTCCAAACGTGCCCTCACCAGGGCTGAACAGAGGGGTAGGAACATCTGCCTTGACCTGCTGGCAATGCTCTTCTTAACGCACACCAGGGTACCACTGGACCGCCTGGCCCGCGGGGCACGCTGCCTCAACATACTCTCGACAATAACAGCCCCTTCCCAGGGCAGCCGAGCGGGGCGAGCGGAGATTNGAGCCGTCCCCGGGTCCTGCTGCCCGGCGCTGCCCCCGCCGGTGAGGCGGTCAAACCCTTCCGCCCCTTGGTTGAGGGAAGGAAGAGCTCAGCCGTGGGTAGAGGGGCAGGATGTGCCCTCCTGTGGGCCGTTGCCGTCGGCTTGGCCTGAGGTGGCTCGAATCTACCATTAGGAAATTCGGGGATGATACCTAGATGGGTGGGAATGTTGTTCTGCTGGAGCGCAGGAAGGCTCTGCAGAGGGATGTCAGAGAGACTGGCTTGATGGGCCAAGACCAAAAGCATGAGGTTCAACAAGACCAAGTGGTGGGTGCTACACTTTGGCCCCAACAGCCCCGTTCAGTGATACGAGATGGGGGATGAGTGGCTGGAAACTGGCTCTAGCAAAACGACCTGGGG
>VYXC01011691.1:1249012-1497047 GCA_013397175.1 Platysteira castanea | reverse complement strand
TGACCTGCTGGCAATGCTCTTCTTAACGCACACCAGGGTACCACTGGCCCGCGGGGCACGCTGCCTCAACATACTCTCGACAATAACAGCCCCTTCCCAGGGCAGCCGAGCGGGGCGAGCGGAGATTTACACCGCACCAGCCCCTCCTCACGGCTCGGCCGCGCCTCCTCCGCGGTTCGAGAGGCGGCGGGCAGGCCCGGGGCCCCCAGGGGCCGCTCCTGCCGTACCTGCAGCGCGGGGCGAGCACGCCGCCTCCCCGTCGGGCAGGCCTCGGCCCGCGCCGCCTTCCACCGCCCCCTCCTCCGCGGGGAGCTCCGCCTGCCGCCGGGTGAGCTGCTCCTCGCCGCCGCTGCGCTTCCTCAGGGCGGCGGGCCTGAGGCACAGCCCCCTCCGCCGGCTACCGGGCATGGCGGCCGCTGCAGCGGCACCGCATCCATCCCGCCACCGCCAGCGCCGCCATTTTCCCGGGCAGCNCTTGATGGGCCAAGACCAAAAGCATGAGGTTCAACAAGACCAAGTGGTGGGTGCTACACTTTGGCCCCAACAGCCCCGTTCAGTGATACGAGATGGGGGATGAGTGGCTGGAAACTGGCTCTAGCAAAACGACCTGGGGTTAGTGGTCAACAGCAGCTGAACATGAGCCAGCAGTGTGCCCAGGTGGCCAAGAAGGCCTATGGCATCCTGGCCTTCTATGGCATCCTGGTATCAGGAATAATGTGGCCAGCAGGACCAGGGAAGTGATTCTTCTGCTGCACTTGGCACTGGTGAGGCTGCACCTCGACTGCTGTGTCCAGTTCTGGGCCCCCAGTTCAGGAGGAACACGGAGGTGCTGGAGACAGTCCAGAGTAGGGCACTGAAACTGGTGAACGGTCTAGGAAACAATCCTTACAAGGAGCAGCTGATGAAGCTGGGAGTGTTTAGCCTGGAGAAGGTCATGGGTGACCTTCTTACACTCTACAGCTCCCTGAAGGGAGATTGTAGCCAGGTGGGGGTCGGTCTCTTCTGCCAGGCAACCAGCAGCAAGATGAGAGGAAATCACATTAAGCTGCACCAGGGGAGGTTTAGGTTGGATATCAGGAGCAGTTTCTTCACAGGAAGAGTGATTAGACATAAGAATGGGCTGCCCAGGGAATCACAGTCCCTGTAGAAGTTTAAGGAAAGATTGATCGTGGCACTCAGTGCCAGGGTCTAGTTGACATGTTGGTGTTTGGTTATAGGTTGGACTCAATGATCTCAGAGGAATTTTCCAATCTAATTGAGTCTATGATTCTGTGAAACCCAGGCAGACATAAACCATTTCATCCCAGTAAGGCAATTGGTGCTGGCAAAGAGAGACTTACAGAAGCTAAATTTGGTAGATAAGAAATTAACATGGGGTTCCTGAGAGACTGTGATAGTACGTCATTAATTTAAGCAATATAAATGCAAACATACGTATATACTATATCACAAGGTGGATGTTTCCTCTCTGAGTCTCTAAAAATAAGTGTACAAACATATCTGTTGAGTTTATAGGGTCAAGGAGTGAACCACTCTGTACTTGTCTTTGGCCTGGTTTTCATTTAATCAGTGTGGATTACTTTGGGATCGTACCTAATTTGTAACATGTAAGCAGTGGGTTTCAGGAGTAAGAAGTTTTGAAGTCATGAAAGAGGGATTCCCTGAGCCATGAAACCTTTTCACCTGAGGCCTCAGGCAAGCAATATGTTTTTTCACTTCTCCATTCTCATGAGTGTAACTAAAGCCAATAGAGGACTTTTCAACAACAAAAAAAAGATAGGTACTATGTATTAAACAGAGAAACTGTATTATATATGTGGCAAATTTATAACAATCATGGAAAGCTGTGACATTTGAGTAACTAACTTGTTTATGCCAGACCTGTAAAATATAAATAGGACTTTAAAAAAGACTGAAAAAGTGGGTCAAGAATTAGATTTCAAAATCCATCATAGTCATCTGAACATTGCTACTGCCTTGCAATCATTCCAACGTGGGTAGATCTGTACATCAGCACAAAGTGTGGCGAAGCTGTGCGTGACATTTTTGATTGCTGGTTTGCAATATAGTAATTAAGAAATGGCTTACCTCCATGCAATAGGCACTATGTAAGTTACCTTCTTATTTCCAGATGAAATGGATACTGAGAAGAAACTTTTTGCCGCAGTGGTAGATACATCTTGACTGAATGCAAAACACTGAAATTGACACACTTACTAGAAAGTGCTACTAAATCTTGGTGTCTCGTACCACTTCCCAGTGATTTCTTAGCAGCTGGGTACTGTACAGTGGTCTGCTTTTATATTTCTTTCTATTAACAAGCATAGTCTGAAATACTGTCATCAATAATTAAAATGAAGTAACATCTGTCATATTCACTGAGTGTTACAAATTTTGCAGTGCCTTCTTTGATTTCTTCCTTTCTCTGAGCTCATTGTTCAGTAACCCCATTCATAAAATGTGAATATTTGCCACAGGTCTTTCACACATTTGTGAGGTTTTACTCATTCAGTAAAAGCATTTTGGGGAAAAAATAGAAGCATATTTAACATGTATTTTTTTCTTCATGGGAGATCTTCTTATGTCAGTTTAGGTCTGTGTAAAGTTGTGTTATCAAAAGTTGGCAAAAAAAAAAATCTGGATGTATAGATAAGCTAAACAGGTTCATAATGGAAAAAAAAATATCCCACTTTCCTAATGAGTAAGTGTGTATGTTGTTGCAGCTTAAGAACTCAACTCTGAGCTGATACTGTTTATTAAGTTAAGGAATGTGGTGTTAGAAGCCTGTGATGTTGGAGAGTCTCTCTGTGGAGCTGTAGCCTCAAGGAGGAGGGAGTTTGCATTCCCTTGTCATGGTACGAGCAGCTGGATCAATGGCTAATTGTGGTGAGGCTGTGTTCCAGGGACTTGCAGCAAACTTCTACTGCTGCAGTTGTGAGTCCTACTTTCAAATCAAGAGGGATAAATAATGGAGGAGATTGAATGAATAATAGAGTTAGTTCTGTTTTTAATACTAGTATAAACTGCCTGAGAACTTTTCACTTTATTTTATGAGACAAAATCAAAAATGAAATTAAATAAATGTGGAGGATCTGAGAAGTTTCCTAAGAATTTCCCACTGGTGTAATGAATTCATTGAAAATAAGATTGAAAAAGGCTCATTTTTAAATGAGCTCTTTGAACACAGAGCTTTAAAGTGAGCATTTTTATCTTGGACAGAGTATGTCTAATTAGTGAGTTTTTCAAAATACCTAATGCATCACATCAATATAACAAACAAAGGGAAGTGACTTTATGTTATAGTTCATCTTTCATTCTTGTTAAGGCTGGGAAAAAGAGAAAAATCAATAATAGTGATTTCAATGAAAATATCAAGATTTATGAGAGGATGGAAGTTATTAGAAATAATGAAATTAATTTGACAAATACTGCTTTTTTCCCTAGTATGTTTTTAAATGCTCTGTGATATTTTCAAAGTAAGCTGTCTTGGGCTCTTTAGTTCCCAAACCACATTTTCATTTTGAAATTAATTTATTTTTAACCACAGAAGCAGGAAGCAAAACACACACACACGCTCATAGTTTGTCTCCAATGAAAACATGTGTCTATGCATTTTGATCACCTGAGACCAGGTAAAGGGGCAAATTCTCCAAGCCATATTTTGCTTGGTTAATTTATTTTAAAAAATGGTGTGGGTACAAACTCTAAAAGTCAGTACAATTATATGGTACTTTAAAACATGTTTTCTCCTAAGGAAGGAGCAGTTAAATAATGTGTATGTACTTACACGTCTCGTTGTGTATTTCTGCAGAGGGAGGCTCAGCAGTGCTCAGGGATTGCAGGGGGACACTGAGGGATGTAACTCAGGGAACTTGATATCTTCTAGCCAGCTTTGCCCCTTCAGAGCCAGCTCGGGTTTCTCTGCTGCACTGCCTCAAACTGGTGTGTCTGGCTTCACATCTGTCAAAAGGAGATAATAGTACTTACTGCAGCATGGATTGTCCTGGGGAAAACTACGGAGACTGTGAGGGGAACTATATAAACAGAGGAGAGAATTTAGAAGCTTAATGTCAGATGCATTTATAAATACATCTTGGGCCCTGTGGGCCCAAACAAAAGTAAACTGAGACACCTGTATAAAATTTATCTATGAAAGTACGATATTTTCCACCTTTTCTCATCCCAGAAATCCTGCTTATCCATATATTCTCTTAAGAAGCCTTGGAATATTTACTGAAATGAGGCACTATGTGAGAGCAGATTATACAAGTTAACAAGAAGAGATTTGTGTTTTGTTGCTGTTTTTGGGGCCTTAGGAAAAACTGAGAGAATATCTGAAATGTTACCTTAATGGAAAATAATTTTTTCCATCCATAGGGGAACACAGGCATCATGTGTGTATTTTTGCTTTTATTAATAGCATTTTGATAGTACAGTTATAAAGCATGTCCTTGGCTTGTCTTGAAATATCATACTGACTTCACTTAATACAGAATGTTACTTTAATTTTCCAAGGTGAAGTGCTCACAGAGCAGAAACTGGTGAGGAAAAAAATATGGCCAAAACAGTTATATGTACCTTTAATTTTAAAGTGCTGTCCAGAAAGGTTTGCAGCAATTTTTGCTGATGCATAAATTGACCTAGACAGTAAATGATACATGACCTTAAAAATATCTGAAGTAGCCTTGCTTGGGAATTTTTAGTAGAGAGTTATTAAATGTCAGAGTAATTTACACGAGCCTAGTTTAATTGAGTGCATTCTCTTTCTCTCTTTCTCACTTTCTCTCTGCCATGCCATCTGAGAACCATAGGAGCATTAAAAATATTTTACATATATCTCTTCCTTTTTTTTTTTTTTCTCTTCTTATCATAGATCTTCATCTTATTTTATTTATCACACTCAGAAAATCTCATCAAATGCAGGGCTAAAATGTAGCTCACAAAGACCTGATCCAGCAGAGCACTTAAGTACCTGCATAACTTCATTGCAATGACATTTTCCATTGCTCATTAACTAGAATTTAAAGAAAATTTTCCATTGCTTGGTGTCTGGGCATTTAGAGGAAATTGTCAGCCAAAATGGCTGAGCCATTTAGAAGAATTAGGTCAGGCAATGAACAGACTACAGGTAAGTTGCAGAGGTCAGTAGGGAGCCCTGGAGGTTCAGACCCCTGGCAGAAAGTTGGGGATAGCCACTGGGAGGGCCTTTAGGTATTTATTGTAGTGTAGGCTTAAATCCAGAGCTATTCTCCAGTGATCAGAGTGAACTGTGTACAGGACAGGAATCGTGGTTGTGCAAGACTGCAGAGATTTATGCCTTAAACCTTAGCTGGGCCAGTCAGCCTCAGTGCACTGCTGCCTAGAGACAGCTCAACAGCTTCTTCTGGAACAGATATGATCACCTGGGCACGTCAGTGTTGTGCTGGCTTACACCAGGGAGGCTTGCACTGAGGAATGATCAGGAGGAGTCTTGAGGCACTCATCACCCATCCACTCAGTTATTTGCTGCATCTCTCCTTGTGCCAAGGAGCTTTCAGAGCTTCTTGCTGCTTTTCACTCATGTCCATACTATTATTGTTTGCTGTGGTGTGGAGGATGTGCTCTCCCAGCTGAGATGCACCCTCTGCTGCCTTATTGTTAATACAATGGAGTTAAGATATAAACAATGATCAAAAACTGTTCATAGAAATTACAGAAGCAAGATTTTCTTTTATTTTGGTTTGTTTTGCTTAAATCTGTTGATCTTGCTGTATTACAGCTCCAGGCTATCAAGTAGTGAGAAATAGGTTTTCTGTTCTGCTGTCTTAGATTCTGGATTTTTTTTATCCCTTGTAGGAAAACAAGTTAGAGAATTCTTTAAAGAACAGGAAAGAATAGGTTTCTAGCTTGTTTGGAAAACCTGACAAATATTGATCTGCTATATATCCTGTAGATGATTTTTTTCATCAGTGACAAAAACTGAGCTGTATTTCAGACCTCGACTTGCTAAAACTCTCACGTGCTACAGTGGAAATTAGTGAATAATTTTGTCAGCTACAAAACACAAAGCAGTGGATGGTCAGAGAGGAGAGCTTTTTGATCAAGAATTCTGGAGAAGAAAATGAGCACTGCCTATTTATTTAAAGCAGGTTTAGCTTTTGATTGATATATCTGTTCCAGGAGAATGTTTAGCCTAAATAGCTTACTGAAAATCAGTGATCAAACTAGTATGAAATTCTCCAAACACAGTCATTCTCTGTGTTTCTCCAATATACTCAGCAATTTCTGGATAGACTGTTTTTGTGTCAAGGGTTCATAGTTTGCCGTTGAAAAAACAATTTCTGTTACCAAAGTGCCTTTTTTGAGGCTTTTATTTTATAAATTCTATGCATTACCCTTTGAGCCTGTATTCCATTAACTATAAGCCACAGTTTACATGGAAATGCATAACAATGAAGTCTCCCTATTCCATGTGCGTGCATGACTCTCATTATGCAACATAAAATGCTGCTGGTTTTAATGTTGGGGTGATTAGAAGTTACCCTCTCCCAAGAGCAGTTCTGTAATTGCTGCATAATGATTTGAAGTCTATGACCTGTTCCTCATGGTCCCACAGGTGCCCTAACTGCCATTATTAGTTGTTTCAGTGACAAGACCAAGCTTGGGCTGGATATGGAGGTTTGACCCAGAATTATAGAGCCCTGGTTTCGGGAATGAAGCAAGAGAAAAATTTATGTTTCCGATGCCTCACTTGTTTTCTGGTGGAATAATTTCTTTTCTGGAATGGTTGCTTCCTCAAGCATTCCTTGAGGAATGGCACCTTCCTCAAGCAGCATTGAGTTCTGGGCCCAGTGTCCCTTCCAGCTTTATATGCCGTGGCTTGGTGGTCCGAATTCATAGAGCGAGCAAACAAGTGCCTAGATAAGAATTAGACACCCTTTTGATTATTAATTTTTTCATTTATTTTCAGATGGCTTTTCCTTTTGTCGTGTTGTTCACACATAATGCCTCTGACTCTTCCTATGTCACACTACATCTTTGCAGTAATTTTCTGTGCTGTTCTGTCCCTCTGGATTTTAGAGCCATGGATCAGAAAGGAAGTGCAAGCCCTAGCAGATATAATAAATCCACTGCAGGTCTTGAAGGTACTAATTTCTGCAAAACAAAATACTGCCTCAATTTTGTTACGGGCTAGAAGGGGTGATCAAAGTGAAATACATTCATTGTGGAATTGGTTTGCCAAGCCTGCTTCTAAACCATTACACACTCTTTCTAGATTTCTTTTTCCCCCCAAAAAAACGTAAATAATGCAGTCATGTCCTGCCTGGCCTGTAACACTGCTCCCCATACAACTCTTGTGCAGTTCAAGGATTGTTCCCAAACCAGGCCTGTCTCATGAGATGGACAGGGAAGCTGTGTTTGCTTGACAAAGGGGTCACTGGATAATATGAATCTGGATAATACATTAGAGATCTATGAAGGACTGCACAATGCAGTACTTGTGGGTAGTGCAGGGAACCATCCACACAGTTGCTGCACTAGGGTGCTGGGAGTCATGGTCATCTGCCAAATTGCCTGGCATGCCCAGAAGTCTGTGGCATATGCCCTGTGACTCCAGCCACAAGGTTGGGGTGGTTGGTCTTTGCTGGAGTAATATGACATTTGAAAAAATATTTTAGGAACTGTCTTATAATAGCAGGTATTTCTAATCTGTGCAATCTATCTAATTAGGTTCAACCATGCCCCATTCCTTGTCTGATTGCCTGAGCATTTCCGCTTAACCAGTGAGGTTTATTCAATAAGGTGTCCTATAATGCCATTTCCTTCCTTGAGAGTATATGTTATCATCCCCAACACAGACTTAAGAATCCCTCCACTTTTTTTCTTATTTTAACATCCACTCTCTCTACAGTAAAGCCCTGTGCTTTAGTTAGGAGTCACGTAGCTGAGGAGAAACCTGGGTGAGACTTTGAATCTCATTAGTTTTGTTTTTAAGTACCCAGAAGATTCTTAAGAGATACAGCAAGTATTGAGTAAGAACAATACAGGTAGAATCCCCATAAATTTAATACAAGCTAGTTAAATTGTGGATTCAAGTAGTTAACAAGATTAGAAATAATAAGAAATTAATACAGTTGCACGGGCAGTTGACTCACTATTACTGTCATTTCCTTTTGGCTTTGGTCATGGGGATAACAAGGTAAGAAATAACTGTTTGTTTCCTTTTATTGATTGGTTTGATATTTGAAATAAAGATGATTTTTATTTTGGTCTGAAAAAGTCTTTTGTAAGTTAATATTATGTTAATTAGAAAGGATGTCTTCCTGAGCCTTATTTTCTTGTTCATTTGATCTAATTAGCTGATTAATTTTTAATTGCCTACTGAGAGATCTTTACCATATTGTGATTTGTGTTTTACGTTTACATTTGGAAAACAATGGTATGCCTAAAATGACCCAGAAGTATTGTACTAAGGTATTTCTGCAAGGGATAATTGCAAATTATGATTTCTTCCTGCTTCCTAATTTTAGCGCCATCCACTTTGAGTTGGTATTCATTAATCAAAAAGGTTTGCACGGTGTGGAGTAGTAAGAAGGTATTTCACTTAGAGATGTTTCATGGTAGAGGGTCAGTGACTTGGTGATCAAATGGAAATTAAACCTCTTGGCTGTTTATGAACTGCAGTGAACACTTCCCAACTTACAACGTTTATTCTTTTTCTCCATAGTAATGTTCTGAGATTCTTAAAATAAATGTATTAATAATCTTAGAAATAGAAGTATAAAGTTCTAATAAGGCCAAGTGTTGATTAAAACTTACTTTCTGGTGACAGAAAATAAATCATAGTTCTTGGCAAGTTATTTCAGGTTATTCCCTGACTGTTTAAAATTTGCACCTTATTTTTAGACTGAATTCGTCTTGCTGTAACTTCTAGCCCTTTGATCTTGTTCTTTCTTTGCCTGCTAGATTGAAGAACCCTCTATTATCAAATTTTTATTCTCTGTGGAAGGCCCTTGTAGCCTGTGATCAAATCATTCTTTAACTTTTGCTTTGATAAGTTAATTGATTGAGTGCCTTGAGTCTCTTGTAGTAAGACATGTTACCTAATATCGTAATTGTTCCCCTGGCTTCCTTGTAATCTGTGGAATTTTTCATAGTCTTTCGTAGAACAACACCAGGAACACAGTGAAACTACTAGTCATTTCACTGATGCAAAATAAGATAACACAACCTCCCTACTCCTATTTATTATTGTTCATACATCTGATGAGTATAGTAGATTTTTGTTACTGCAGTACTCTAGAAATTCATAGTAATCTGGTTACTTGTCATAGCCTGTGTTCCCAAAACCTTGCCTCCTCTTTAGGATCTCTTTTTTCCAGAGTCGAGTCTTCCCTCATTAAATCTGTTTATCTGTCTCATTCCTTGATCTATGGCCTTCCTGTTAGCTACACTGAAATGTATAATGTCTGGTTAAACTCACCTAACCCAACTGTCTTCTCCATTATTTTCCATTTTCTAGTCATCTTCCCATATTGTGAAAATGTGATTTTTTTAAACAAAAGTGAAAAACAGTCTAGGAGGCAAGAGCCAATTCCAATACTGGTGCCTTGTTCTCCAGTCACATAATGATGGGTTAGATGTATCTGCTACGTAGTTTTTACGTAGTTTAGGATGCCATTCTGATTCACTGTATCTCATTTTAGCCATCCAAAAAAGTAATTTCTAATGATCGCTAGTTTTCTAAGCTCTTAATAGTCAATGGACAGAGATGGAGACTTTGGCAGAAAGATGTAGTGGACTTACCTGGAAAAAACATAAATCACTTTTTGACAGTGCCTTTTTCTTTTCCTAGACTATAATGGGAACATAGAGAAGTTGAGACAAGCTGCCAAACTTTTAGACAGCTATAATTACTGTGGATGAATCCCATCTCTTATGCTTTTTAGCTTTTCAGTCAAACTGCAGTGTGATGCAAAGCCAGTTCTCTTACAGGCATCTATCAAGATGGTTGCCTTCAGCAGTCCCATTTGTAATCTCATCAGAAAATATCAATTTAGCTTGAGAAAATCTGCTTTCCAGAAACCCATGTGGATCAGCTTTAATTTGATTATCCCTTTTAGTTCTCTATCAGGTTAGTTATCACTTACATGCCTCTTTTCCTTTTTTATCAGATCCTTTTATCAAATCCCTACTTTTTTCCCTTTAATATTGACACACATCCAAACTGTGAAAAATCTGAGGCTCTGATGTCTTAGATTTTTTGTATTTGCTTCCACCCCATCTATATCAGATGGACTTTTGTCTGAGGTACTCCTTCAATCCTTGCTCAGTGACCAGGAGGTCTCAGGATGACTTAGAGCCATTTCTGATAAGATGTCCTTTCCATGCAGCCTGTCCATATGGTTAAGTCCTGCAAACTGCACAGTGGAGGTAGTAGTTTTTGGGGGTTTTAGGGGTTTTATTGGTTTGTTTTGTTTTTTTGTTTTGGTTTGTTTGTTTGATTTTGGTTTTGTTTTTTCTTTTTTTTAGGGCTTAAAGTGAAACATTTCATAAATATATTAGATTGTGTGTTTCTCTTTCTGAACTTGCATGGTTTTAATTTTTTTTTTAATATCTGGAGAAAAGTTGCCACATTTTTGGTTTTTCTTCATCTTCCTAATTTCTTTTTCTGTGTCGAATAGAGACATCTGGAAGAAAACAGGCAGGCCAAGATGGTCTGTTGTCCTCTGACTGCAGAAAGGATTACAGGGCTGAAGGGAAAGCTGTCACCTTGTACTGCTTTTGTGGTAAGAGATGAAAACTTACTGGTCTTTTTTTTATTTAATATTGTTGCATAAGCAGAATGCTCTGGATTGAGGAACAAAAGCAATAGGAGAAAATGTACACAATGGTGTTTTCTTGATAAGGGGACTCCCCAAAACTCAAAACTGACAGACAAGGGAACACTCTTGCAAGAGTGTTCATTCAGGTCAATGTTATCTTGGAAGCTGCTGGTGGCAATTGAAGTACCAAAATGCTAATCTGCCTGCTACCAAAGCGATGAGCTGTGAAGGCAAGTCATTGCCATCCTGTCCAGCCTGATCGCTCAGCCAGATTTTGAGTAGCACCTCAAGGACAGAGGGTCTCACATTTCATTCTAGCCACTCCTATTTATCTGTTGGAGGGATGTGTTGCCATTGCAGAAGTGGATCCTTTCACAAGATACATCAGAATTTCTTGTACTTAACAAGTGGTGGAACGCAATGTCAACAGTTACAGAAATAATTTATTTTCTGTAAAGATGGATTAGGGAATAGTTCAATGATATGTCCTTCTTCCTGGGTAATCCAAGGACAGATTTTACTGGGAGGGCAAGATGGTGTTACCTGGCAATGATATTTTACACGGCCTAATTCTGAGCCTTCTGGTAAGTATCAGGGATCCAGTTGATCTCTAGTGCAACCACCCACTGTTGGAAGTTAATTCGCCTCAGCTGGAATAGTTGTCCACTATTTCTTCTTCTGCATCAGAAGCAAAGGTAATAGTTTTGCAGGGGCCAGCCTGCCAAATGGGCCAGTTGGAGAGTTTCAGTTCATTAAGGGTCTGAGGATGTTGGTTTTTTAAAAATTCCTACTTTGCCAGACTAGTGTCACGTAGGACGTTTTGAGAGAATATTTTCCAAAATGCAGTTTTCTAGTCCAGAACTAGTATGTTGCAACACAGCAAGTGCTTCACAGCACTACATAGTTACTGCTCCAACATCTCCTACATCATCTTAAAAGAGTATTTGCACTGAAGCCATTTCAGATCTTTGGGACAGATCACACTTAGGCTCATTTCAGGAGTTACCTAAACAGCAGTGAGTTGCATTTCATCGTGAAGGTATTTGTGTGATTACTTCTTGGGAGGTGTTCATCCAAGTGTAAATTACTCTGCCTCAGAACAGATTTTAGCTGGTGCCAACAGCTTGGATGACTGGCACATTGTCATTTTCATAACACACGTAAAAAGAAGGTGCCAAAAGAGCCTAAGTGGCACTGGTGCAGCAAAAAATTTCCAGTAAAAATTTGTCTCAAGGTGTATTGGTTGGTTTCAGTTAATATCTGGGATAAAACAGCATTAAAAACTATTATTTTTCTTTCACACTATTTGGGGAGGGGGATCTCCATTCCTGTGAAAGCCTGATACTGCCATGGTAACACAAAATTATGTGGTTTATGCTTCTTCTAGTGCATACTCATCCTCATTTCAGATGTCCCTGAATTACCCCAGCTGTGCTAATGTCATGAAAACAGTTTATTTTCTATCCTCGCCATTTTGTCAGTGGTTTTGTGGGGTAAAACTTCTGTGCTCTTGTGAATATTTTGCCCTAGTTTCCTGAAGAATAGAAGGGTTACACAGTGACTCCATGTGCCAGATAGTCTGTTGTGTTCCTCTCTCTGTTGACCAGTTACAGCAAAATTTGGTGTAAAAAAATTATTTCTGAAATTAAATCCCTACTAGTATTAGGAAAAGTGGTGGTTAAAAAGAGCAGGCAGGCCAAATTTATTACTCCCATTCCTCTGGACAAGAGAATCGCCAAACTAGAGTGATGCTACATGTGCTCCAGAGTTCACACATTACTAAACACATCTCACATGCACTTTATTAGACAGAGTATAATCCAGACATGGGATGCAAATCAAAGTGAACCACACTTTGTGAGTTTACAGCGCAGGAAATGAAGAGAAGCTGCTTTCCTTCTGCTCACTAAACAGAAATCCTTTTTAAAAGAACATTGGTTCCAACCTCTGCTTTGGAAGTGTGCTGCATGTGATTTCATCCCATTAGCTGTGATGGTCACCATTCAGTCCTGTAAGTGATGATGTGATGTAACGGGGGAAAGGGTTGTTTCCAGTGTTATCAGCATAAATCTTCCTGTGAACACTTGACCAAGAACACACATGTTTTGCAATTATGTCAGTTTAAAGAAACCAGCTATTTCCCCACAGTACTGTCGAATAATTTTGGTGTTTTGTTTTTTTTGTTTTTTTTTTCCTTTCTGGCAAGAGATGTGAAGAATTTGCCATTACTATATTTTATAATAATTTTTAATGCTGGAATGGTTCACATCCAGGTTTTTAAAACAGGAGGTATGTAGCCCACAGTTTTGTTTGTTTCATTTATTTAGCATGGCATGGCTAAGTCCCTGAACTAGCTTATATGAGGTCATTACCCTATTGATTAAATAGTGTGATGAAAAGGGCATGATAATACACTGCTGGGAGATTATTGCCAGACACTTTGCAAACAAAGCTGCTGAAAGGAGAGCAGTTGTGAGACCTTCAGTGTGGTGTGTAATTAGCAAGCGAGTAGGAATTAAAATAAAGGATACATGGCGTGATATAGTGATTATGTGCAGATAAGTAATGTTTTGAATACTCCCTTTTGGTAACTCTAATGAGAATACATCTTAGTACAGGAAATGTCTGCTGGGACTACACTATCCAGAATCCCTGAACAAGCTGTGGAGTAACTTGTCCCCGACAGTGGAAAAAAAAAGCATGGATGCAGTGCTGTGGATCTGCCTCTTTCTTCAAACCTTTTTCTCTGTGTCTTTCTTTTCTTCAAAAAATCTCATATAATATATGACTCATATATATAACCTGTATAACAAGTGTTAGAGAAAAACAGTACACCTGTGCTTTTTCTTTGGGATGGAGCACCACTTCTTTAAAAAGCTCCAAACAATCTTTTGGGGGACAACAACTGGATTTGAACAAGCTACATTTTGAGTGGGAAACATCAGCCACTCCAGCATGAAAGAGCTGTCTAAACCTGGGATGTACAGGCAGTACCAAACTCGTGATTCCTGCACTCAGCCTAGCCTCCCCTCTGTCCCTCTGAGAGCACAGATACTTACATGTTCCTGAAATAAATGAGAGCATCTGATTTATTCTATGGCATGTGTTTCACTTTGGCATCCCTTTCAGGCCTACAAAAACCAACAGATCAGAGGCTTTTCAGGTAGCATCTCAGTTGCCTAAAGGGGGATTAAACGGAAATTTTTAGAATAAGGCACAGACCAACGGTTGGGAGAGAGAGATGGATAGACACTGACAGACATCTTGCTGGCCATTTCTTTGCCCATTTTCAAGATCCTTCCAGTCATGATCCTTCATCACAAGACAAAGAAAATTTCCAAAATACTATTATGAGTACAGTTCTTCAGAGGCGTTACCTGTGGCATTTTGGATATGGGAGGAATAGCTCTTGCCTTAGTGTCTGTCGAAAATCTCACGCTGCATGTTGAATAGACAAAGTTAAACAGCCACAACAGCAGTAACAGTGGGAGAGAAGAGGGCACCAGGGGAAAATAAAATAAGGGAAGGGAGAAGAGAGGAAAAGAGGAAAACAGTGCTGTTGTGGGGGAAAGCATCTACTCAAGGCAGAAGGGTGAAGCAGCCATTGTGAGGGCAAAGTAAATGGGGAATACTCTGTCTGGCTCTATTAACCTTAATTTTAGTTCCTCTTTTCCATTTTTCAGCTTAAGTAAGCAAGCATATAGCCATGTTTATATAATAGCTGGAGTAATGAAGATGGAATATACCAATTTGGGGGTAATTCTTGCCCTCAGGAGAGCACAAGCACTGCAGCTGTAGCCAGCCCCTACCAAAAAGGAGTGATGAGGAGAACAGCTTCTTGTATCTGACTTCCCATTACATCCTCACCAGGGACCACCATAGTCTAGCCCTTAGAATAAATAGATGAGGTTAATTTTTCCATCTGAAGAGTTGGTTTAGCAGCTCTCAGCACTGGTTCAGTTGTGCTCCCACTGAAGCTAATGAAGTGGTTTCCTTGAGAACAGCTGGACCCAAAAAGCCCATTTATAACCTTTCTCAGATATTGGAGTTTGTGTCATGGGACTATCTTTTGTTCTTTTCCTATTTGATATCTTCACCTTCCAGATCATAACAGGCAGGGTTTTCCTCAACTTTATCACAATGCTGTTACATACTTATAGCCATAATATCCCTTGATTTGGGGGCGTGGGAGAAACATGCAGCATGCCACATTTGACCACATCCTCTGAAACTGAGGTTGTGGTTGAGCTAATTATTTTCACGGCTGGAAGAGAACAGACAATGCTGCCTAAAGAGTGGGAAGATATGTGTCTGTGTGAGCCTGTGTTTGTGTGGTTATACCATCTGGGAAGAGCAGAGCCAGATATACTTCCCCTTGGCTTTTTTAATGTGCAAATCCTAAGTAAAGATGCAAACGGTGAAGTCTCATTTCTCTGCCTGAAATCCTGCATTTGTCTGAGGGTTGGAGTGCATCTTGCTGCAGAAACTCTGCCCTCTGGGATTCCTGTTCTTCATTCCCCAACTGACGCTTTTTGCTTCTGTGGGCAGGGGGGAAGTTGCCCTTCCTCCACATTGCTTGTTTTTGTTACACAAGCAGTATGAGGTACCCTTTATTTATAATCTGAACGTTAGGGATGTTGGGCCAATCTGGTGCTTCCAGCTGGCTGAACACTTCCTAGAGCTTTGGATGCCAGATATAATGTAATTTATTGTGGAAAACAGTAGGGGAAATACACTTCTTGCTATCAAAGGTTAATGTAGAATATCAGCAGCTCTTCAGCAAGGGTGCATGTATTGTTGGATAGTCTGTGATTATGTGTCTCTTATTAAAATAGAAAAACAAATTGGTTTCCTTTTTGATACTGCTGTTTAGTCCCTTCTCTTTTCCCTCCTTCCCCTTGGTTATTTTAACTCCTTCATTGCATTTTGCAGTTTCTTGTTTCCTTAGGGAGAAAAAAAATCAATTGTACTTTGTTTGTTTGGAATGAAACTGAGCAAAATAAGGGAGGTTTCTTTTCTTTTGGCTTTGTTTTAACTAAAACATCCATTTCTGTGCCAAGACAGAGCAAAACTGCTGAGTTAGCCAAGGCTATAAATTGAACTGGTCCTTTTACCTCTAGAAAATATTAAAGCATCTTTCTGCCGCTGAGCTGGCACCCGTTGCTGGATCAAGTGCTACTATTAACGGGAAATCAGGAAAGTACATTATCACTTCAGTGCTGTCATTACTAGAGGGTTTCACTGAACTATAGAGTCAGGAAAGTGACACTGGGAAGATCAGAGAAAAATGACACGCTTGGAGCAAGGGAAGGGAAGCTTCAGACAAAAAACTTGGATGCACATTAAGAGTTTGCAAAGGTACCCAGCATGGAGGCAAGTGCCTGCTTTTAAAGGGGATATATTAGGTAAAGTGTCCCATTATTCTTCAGGTTTAGAGATAAACTGGTGTAGAGTTTTCTAATGAGTTCATTAATCAATTCTAGAAAATCAGAAACCTGCCAAGGCAAGATTGAGTCAGCCTGGAATCTAATGAGGTTCATTCTGCAGCAAGGAAAACCCCAAAGAGAGATTTTACTGGCAACTTTTTTTTCTTCTCACTAGAGTAAGTTCCCTCTCAGGGATTCTTCTGCTTGACAGAGATTTTTTTAATCATCAGAAATACACGGTGAACTGCCCTGATAGTTCAATTAAAAATATAATGGAAACATATAGAATAATAATTTAGTAAATATTGTGGTTATTTAAGACCTAAACTTATTATTTACTCTGGGTGTTGACAGGTCAATAGGTGGGGGAGCTACCTTCTTCCTGTGAAGCCATGCTGAATTCACCAGTTCTTTTGTCATTAGAGCCATAAGGAAGACTTTGGTGAATATTTTGCTATAGTTCATAGTCTGGGCTGCAGCTGACTTCCATTTTATGGGATAAAAAAAAATGACAAATAATACATAAATTCAGTTTGGTTTGCTTTTCCTTTTCAAAGTTCTCTAGAGACCTGAAATAATCTTCCTGACACCCATGCAAGGTAAGCGTAGCTATCGAGTTTTACAGATGTGGAAACTGAGGCACAAGGAGGTTAAATAGTGTCATTTAAAAATATAGGTGCCTAAAATGAAGCAACTTGAGTCCACAATACAAATAGCAGAAGCTCCAAGCTCCTGATTTCACTAGAAAATGAAGATGCTCAGAATATCCACGCAGCAAGCCCTGAATGGACGTGCTGAAATCTGCTGCAGAGCAAGTGTTCCCTGGCTTGTGGTCAGACCACTAGACCTGAACACTCCTGAGTGATTGTTGAACCTGCATGCTGTTCCTAGCCTGGTTTAGGATTTGGGAATCTGACATTTTTACTGATTTTTGCTCCCAAGTTACCTGCTCTTAGTCAAGTCCCTTAATCCTACACCTGCATTTTTTTTGTGTGTGTGAGAAGTCTCCTTAATAGGCATGATCAGCTTCATAAGAAAACCTCTATAGCAACATAAACTATATTTTTGTTTTTGTTTCTTGGGATAGGCTTCCCTCTGAGAATTATTCACCAAGCCACATATTTGCTTTGCTCAGCACTATTCTAGTAGAAATATTTCTTGTTTATTTAGTCTTATGCACTGGTCTGACATTCCCGTGTTGCTACAACATATTTGAGTAAGAGATTGAAGCACCCAGGGAATCCAAGATTATGCCCAGAAGTCAAAAACAAACACTGATTTTAACTGGGTTTTTTGAGGGCTCTGGTTGGAGCATCAGCACATTCAATTTTTCAGCATGTCCTGAGCCCTGACTCTGTGTAGAGCCAGGATTGTTCTGGGTGTCTGAAGCCCCTGTACTTCAAAACAAACATTTCCAACTTAGGGCTACCAAGGAGCAGATGTACCTTTGAAACATTCGTTATTTTCACTGAGCACTTATTAGTTTGACTAATATAATTTCTGTCAATTCATAGTCTCAGTAAATGAAACAATATTGAGCTACTATTTCACAATTCTTTGAAAGTCATCTTCTCCCTAAGTTACAGCAGAAAAGAATATTTCCTCGTCCCTTCCCATAAGTTGTTTTCAAAGAGGTTTCAAAAATCATTCAGATAATGAAACTTTAGTGCTGTGAAATTTTATCAAAGGGCATTCTTTTCCTGGACTCAAATATGAACATATTTTGCCAATCAGATAAAACTTCCCAAGCTTTTTTCTAGCGGTATCAGTGGTTAACTTGATCTTATTGCAGTGTAAAGGATTTTGTGCTACAAATCATTTTTCATAGAATCTCTTTGTTATATTGGGTGAACTCTGGAAAGATTATTTGTAAGAACATTTCCAGGAACTTTACAGCACAGTGTAGTCTCCAATGAAATGAAAATTACTTACAAAGGATTTCTTTTAGATTAATAAAAGAGAGAATGTATAATGAAAAGGACTGATAGGGAAATATTTAAGTATATTAATAGGCAGAAGAAATACCTATTAAGCAGAATAATGTCTATATACCAACGCCCTCTCCATTTTAAATTGTATATATTATTTTAGCTGCTAGGAATCCGTCCTTCCACCTTGTGAAAACTGACAATTTTTACTTACAGCCTGGAGCTAAATACTGCAGTGCCTCAAAATGGAAGATGAAACAGGCCAACAGGTTTTCTTTGTCTTTTGAAAAAAATGGAGTGTCATTTCTTCTCCCTCCCCCTCATGTGTTCCTCCCCCCGCTACATCCCTACTGGTATGAGCAGCTTTTCCTCCAAAAAAGCACTAGATGGTGCCCCTTTTCTTTGAGAGTGACAGAGCTGGATTCCCAAGGGACATGCTGCCCTGCCAGGAAAAGCGTTGGACACAAAAACTTGGAGCGTCTCCTTGTCCCTTAGTATAATTATGAGTCCAAGATAAGTCTCTTTTATGTCTTTCAAGTCTTCAATCCATCTTTAGGAGACCCTCTTTTTCCTGTTGGAAAATGAGTCATGACTCCAAAGATTCATGGGCAGTAAAATAATTTTTTTAAAAGTGATTTTAAATCAAAAAGGAGAAAACCTTCCTCCCTGTTTTCAGTAGCCCAGCCCTGTGACATCAAAGAACATTTACATTCTTTACTGAAAATAAAACTTTTCAAGTCTACGATCTTTAGTTAGATGTTAGCTGGGCAGTCTGACTGATATTAATTTGTTAATTTTATTACAAACCTTAGCCTTTAACTAACTGAGCAGCTGTTTGTAAACAGAATTAATATTACATTTCAATATTTATCTTTCAAATAAAGTGCCAAACAGGGAGTCTGGCCTAGCCTTGTATTCTGCATGTTCTGTCAACTTACTCTATATCTTTATTAAAAAAAGTTATTACTTATGTATATCAGATTGTTACCTAGCCTTTGAAATTGGAATGAATAATCGGCTAAAAGGATATTAACTACCTGCATCTGTAATTCTTTCTGCATTAAAATAACTGTTTACCTGGTACATGTCATCTTTGTATTTAGACAGTCATTATATTCTAGACCCTTTTTAGAATAAACTGATAACATAACATTGAAACAAATTCAAAATCAGTAACAAATAAAATGTTTGCTTAAAAGGAAATTTGAGGCCGATATCTAACCTCTCATTGTGAAAACCCTAAAATTTACTTGAAAAAAAGTCACTTCCTTTAACCTGTTTATTTATGCATTTGAAATGGCATAAAAATATCGTTCTTTGAAGTGATCCAAGATAAATTAGTCCAGGTTTGTCATTTCTTACTATTTTTGTAAATGGTCCTTAGAAAATTAGGTCCATTGGCATCTGGGAACAAAAATTCAACTGGGAAAAGAAGGTCTAATATGAAACAGAAAGAATTATTCCCATGCTCTGGCTGCCCTGTCATATGTCATGACATGTGGCAGGTTGACTGCTCATTAATTCTATTTATATCAGTATGATAATACACCCCACTGAGTACACATGTGTTAAAATATTCATAAATTATGTTTAGTGCAAGCAGATATACATTACATGCCAAAAGAAGACTATTATTTAAAGACAAAACTGGTAAACAGTCAAACATGGAAAAGTCTTTTTAATGTTAGTCCGGTACATTGTGTATCATCAAACTCACATTTAATTGCCTTTACTTGCAGACTCTGTCTCCAGCAATGCAATATCCAATGCACCTTTATATATTTTAGCAACTTGCAAAAGAAGCAGCTTTTACTGAAAGTAATTGGAATTTCAGCAATTACTGTAAATGTCATATTATCTCAAAGCAGTAACTGTAGCAATTAGAAATATTTAAAATGAAGCTTTACTTTGACCTGCACATATTTCAAGGTACTTTTACACAGCTTAAAGCTCTACTCTAAATATTAAAAAATTCAAATGTGAACTATTTTTGAAGGGAAATGCAGTTTAGCCCCCAAAATAGTTAATAGTAAATTTTAGGCTAAAATTAGCTAAAAATAGTTGATCATCCTTGCTCAGGATATTTTATGTTACATATATCTGTATCTATATCTATATATATGTTAAACTTTTAAAATGCCTGTTAAAACAGTAAAATGAAAAGTATTTTCTACAGGTAGTTAATTTTGCACAGAATGTGAAAGTAATCTCAGGATATTAAACCAGATATATCTGTGTCTTAAAATCAGTTTGTTCAGCATCAAAATGCTCTTCCATGTGCAATCAGTTTTGAATTGCTCCTAGCATTGGATCAGAATTATGAGAATATTTAGATTTCTTTTTTCTGGCAAGAAATCATTATGAATTATGTTGAACTCCTTTATTTAAGAATACCTTTGGAATTATGTTTTAAATTTAAAAATGCATTTCAGAACTTCAGAAATGATCACAAATTATCATGGACTAATAGTGCAGGTGTTAAAATCCCTGCAAGTTTGAAAATTATTAACAGAAGGTATGAAATGGTACACATTTATTTGCAGTTATTGTGATAGCAGTTCTCCTAGTAAGTAAGCACAAACCAAGCTGGTTTTGATATCCCGTCAGTGCTTCACATTCGGAAAACAATTTCAAAACTTTTTAAAATATCAAATGATGTAATGGGGCCAGAGAGAAGGGAGGAGGGGTTACTTCACGGTGCAATTTTGAAAAGATATATGATGAGATTTGGAATTTATATATATCGCAAAGGGCAAATAATTACCCTGTTTCTACTCAGTTTTAAGAGACCTGAACAGGGGCAGGATGATGTGTCTGACTCTAAAGCGTATATAGCTGTTCTAATCACAAAACCATGCTAATGTTTCTAGCAGCAGTGAAGCATAGTGACTTGTGATAAAGGACGAAGAGGGGGCACAGGAGCACAATGTTACGAAGTCATCTCTTCAGCACATTGGGTGGGAAAGATGGTTTGCCCAGGTGTTTGTGGGCAAAAATGTCACCCCTTGATTTTGGCTGCATTGCCAAACTCACCAGCCCAGCTGACAGTTGCCCAGCTATACAAATGGCTCCATTTTAACCATCAGTGAAATGGTTAGAAGGGGTTTGTAATTTTCTCTTTCTTTGATTGAAAAGGCTGGCTTGAGGAAACCGAAACTTTTTTTTTTGCAGGCAGGTATCAATTTCAAAGAAACTTTCATCAGAAGAGATTTGTCAGCCGTCGGATGGAATTTCTGGTCGAGACCAGAAGGAGATGGCAAAGTTGGAGTATCAGGTAGCGCCGCGATCAGTCAGGGCACTCACCTGGAATGTGGAAAATCAAGGTTCAGGCCTAGGGACTTGAACGTGAGATTTACGGAATGCCCTGAACGAGGCTTTTGAGTTGTTTTCTTGCTGTGCATTTAACTGTTTATATAAAGTGGAGCCCTGCTAGTGAGCAGGAGATCTTGAGACCTGATGTGTCCCTGATGTGTCAGACTAGCCTAAGACCTGAGGCAGTCTGTGGAAAATGGGAGAGAGTGGCAAAGCAGGCAGCACTGTGTGCTTTACTTACCCATCTTTTAAATACTGTTTGCTAATCTCTCATTCTTATGTATAAAATTCAAAAGTCTTGGTCCTGGTGAGGAATGGAATAATTTCTGAAATCTCATAACAGCTTTGCAAAATGTGAGACTTGCTTCTCCCATCCCACCACTATCCTCTTTGCCATAGAAACAAATTGCAAAAATCCAGTGAGTTCCTGGGAGCAAACTGTGACTCATGTAAAATGATTTGTCAATTGCTAGAGAATTTACTGGATGTAAGGTTCATTGTAAGTATAAAAATTGCAGTTTCTTAATAAGACAGCTTTTAAAAATAAAACGCTTTCTGAATTTTAAGAAACTTTGTAATAATATAAACAAGGCTTTTAATCTTGGTAATGTTAGTAGCAAATTATATACAACATCTAATTTTATCAGATGATAACAGTTGTAGTTTTTATCTTCAAAAACAGGTTGTGAGTGCTTGAGGGGAATAACTCTTCATAGCAAAAGCTAAGTTAATTTTGTGTTGTCTTATGTTGCTGGCAGAGAAGCCTTTATTTAGTTCATCTCTTTTTTCTGGTTTGTTTTTTTTTTTTTTCTAAAAAGAGGAGTCATTTCATGCAGCAGTTTATTTAAATACAGAAAAAAAATCACATTAGAAAGATCTCTCATTATAAGCTTTCTGAAAGTTTGCTATGCACTTTCATGTAAAACTTGGCCTCAGTACAGAACTGCTGTACAATCATTTTCATCTGAGATTTGAACATATTGGATGAACTAGAGCAGTTCTTTCTTCTATCCTGTCATTTTTTTCCCTTGGAAATGATGAGCATATGGCAACCACCCTTACTGGATTCTCAAACAACAGGAGGGACCTTATTTCGATTCCTACATCCTGTCATCAGTGAATCCCATGATATTTTGTTCTTGCAAGGCTAAAGATGTGATTCGCATTTGCCATAAGGACAGAGCTTAATGTGATGCCATTTTACCACGGGAGCCCTCAATCAGTTAATTAAACATGATATAAATCACTGCATGTATTTGTAAAGTAAGATTAATATGGCAAAGTCAGAGTAATGAGGAATCCTCACCATTGTCTGAGTGTGAATCACTGATACGAAGATTACCCTTTTTGAAACTGGATATCTTTGAGTGGGTTTTGTTGGCTTAATCCCTCAGACTGCTTTGTGCAACTTGAAACTCAGAGCTGTCATCTTTAGCCAAAATTTCAGCCATAACTTCCTCAGCTTTCACCCAATCATTCAAATCAGCGTTCATAATACTTAGAAAGATCAAGCCTTTCAGCATACCACAAGGCTTCTTCATACCACCTGGGACATTGGCAACATGTTTAATAAATATTTCATTTCATTTCATCATGGAGATTCTTCTTTTGGTTTTTTTTTTCAGGGCATTTACAAGGTACCCACAGCAGCACATTCCACCACTATGGTCACTTAGGTCTACAGGCTTAATAAAAGGGTTTTTTTTCTTTCTTGAGGTGCTGTGGAGCCTTGTTAAACTAGAGCAATTACAGACACACAAGATGGGTGCTCTAGAAAGATCAAAGCCCCCTAAAGACAACTCTGTAGGGTCCTGGAGCTCTATTTGAAAAGCACTCAGTTTACAAAGTAGAGATGTATAAAACCCACACTTTAAAAATCCTGTATTCAAGTAATGCTAAAGGCCTGATATTATTTAATATGGAATCCACTATAGCCGCTCCTGTTGACATCAAGTTTTGAACCACTCTGAAGGAAGTTTCCTGATAGATGGGCATACCATGGCAGTACGTGCCTCCCGTGGCACGGTGTTTTCCATGGAACGCTATTCTTTTGTTACAGAGCACCAGGCCTGTATTTTGCTCTTTTAATACACCAGACAGATCCTGTGTAGAGTAAGCAGCCTTGACCCTTTGTATTTCAGTTAGGAATGTGTAAGAGAGGAAAGAAAAAGGGAAGAAATGATGCTGTCCTTGTTCTTGGGCTGAATTCTGTGTTCATCAGGGCAGTGAAGACAGGGGTCAGGGTAGAGGCAGATCCAGTGAAAGGAAAAGGTGCCTCCTCAAACAGAACCCTGTGCTGGAGGTCTTACAGTGTCTGAAGAGAATCTCAGAAGCATTATGCTATCAAAGGAGCTGGAAAGAGGATAAGATACAGTCAGAATTCTTAAATATTTTCCAGAATTCATAGACTTTACACAGAAGATGCTTCCATCAGCTTGAGACAGATCTTTATAGCCCCACTATGAGTGAATAGCACAAGTGGTATTGGCTTAAAATGTTGGAGGGTGTCTCAACTGGGATTGGGATGTCTGGGGAGTAATTCAGTGTCAAAGAATTAAACTTCCAGCTCACAGGAGAATATGCTGCCATTGTGCCATCTGCTCCTTCACCAGAATAAAGAGAGAAGGGAGAAAAGATATGGGTGTTTTCTGCTTCTCCCAGTGCAGTTGTGATGCTGGACATTAAAGATCGTCAGCAGAAAGTGCAGAAGTGACTCTAAAAGCCAAAGAGGAAAGAGGTACTTGGATGCTGATTGTTTTTCCTCACGTTACCAGCAGGTAATTGTCTGAGCAGGCTAAGCAGTGGCTTAGTCTAAGTGCCACATGCTCACAAGCTCTGTGATGTGCAACTGATGGAGTCCATGTACCTCCAGAAATGGGTGATTTGTGTGGGGGCCTTTCAAATTGCTATTCTCTGTTCTGGAGCCTCTGCTTATTTTTCACTGATACCAAGCCAGAGCTTAGGAGCACACAGAGCCGAGCCCTAAGGTCAGGGGCTTGTGTGGCTGTTAAAGAAGACCCCCTGGCTGACTTTTTTTGTCTGTCGTGATGGCCTTCAGAAAACCAGTAGACCCTGTGCAGCTGGAAGCACTGTCTTTGCTGTTGGAGTGGAGTTTTGAAAGGTCTGTATTTGCAAATGCGTGAATGATGAAAGTAAAAAGTGTAACAGGAGAATCCCTGTTGTATTCATAACTTTTCTAAGCTGCAGGTGCATAAACATAAACACTTGAGATGTGATGATCTCCTTTCTGTGCTCTTCATTAGGTTAAAACAGTCTAAACTGAAACTGAAGTGAAAAACTCTGTTACAGAATTGAGAGTTTCATTTCTGCTACTGTTTTTCTCTCATTCATGTTTTTTTTAAGATCACAAATTCAGATTTGCTTTTGATGCAGCAGTTAATAAACATCATTGTGATACTGATTTGTGGACAGCTATTTGAGATTTAGACTAAAACTATGCATAAATTACCTTACAATATCTTGAAAAATGGCCTGTTAAAAGAACTTCACTCTTCTATGATCACTGTCAATAAAATTTTCATGGTAAAGATTGTTATTATACCAAAATGGCTGTACTGAAAGGGTGTCAGAAAAAAGATGTGTTTTTCTTTGAAATCTTACAGGTCTTGCTGTGTATGTTATGATGCAGGATTTTTGTCATAAATGGGTCAGTTACATAGAATGACTACAAAGAAAATAACAGAAATAAATAAGATGAGCTAACCTTAGAAAGAAGGCTTTATAATGTGTGAGAAAAGCCTCTGGAGCTGGGTTATATCTGTGGATATGCTGAGCATTTGTGTGACCATTCATGAGTGTTGCCACTGGTCTCAGAAGCTGCAGGATTTAACCTCTCCTCTCCTCTCCTCTCCTCTCCTCTCCTCTCCTCTCTTTTTCTACTCTTGAAATCCATCACTCTCATAAAACTACAGTTACAGCTGCATTTACTTACTGTGTGGCTTGCTTTTATGGTTCTTCCAAACCTATATTGCGTTTTACAAAGCCTGCAACATATAGTCCCATGTTCATTCTTGTTCTTATTTTTGCCCTGTGGGTGATATTGCTTGCTTATCCAGTGCTGTCAGACCCTGAATAGCTTTGCTTTATTTATTCCTTTCTTACATTGTTGTGTTTTGTCTGATATCTAACCTAAAATTCCTTGTCATTTATGATGAAAACGTGCAAAATGCAAACAGTTTACTGAGAGGATTAGAGTTGATATGAAGGATTAATACAGAGCTAAGGAATCTCCCTGCAAGATATTTGGATCAAATCCAGCCTGCACAAGTTACCACAAGTTGTAGCCGGCAGAGAGAATGTACATTTTCATTGGTTTGAGGTACTTTTGTATAAAATCACTCAAATATTTAGAAGGTTCTGTTTTAGGCAGGTTTTATGGTTTTGGGGTTCAAGCACCACAGTGTGTTATTTCAGGATGTTCATCGAAGTAAAATTTACAATTGCCTGAGCATTCTGAGCATTCAAGGAAAAGGCACTTGAAGCTGATAAGAAGTATGAAGTAGGAATGTCTGTGTGCATGTCCAGCCAGGGAGGGAAACAATGCCACAGGACTTTTGTCCTCTCAATTGGCACATCTCAGCACACAAATTGAAAATTTCTTTATTATCCATTTTTTTGGAATTGAACTACTTCATTCCCAACTTTTTGAAAACTGTTGAAAACAGCATCACATCCTGCTCATATATTCTTTGTAGAAAAGTTAACCAGAGTGAAAAATCCTCAAAGGCACCTGTAAGATTATTGCCTGTGGACTTTCACTTATATCCAGCAATGCTGGCTGGAGAGATGCTTCCTGTGTGTAGCTGGAAATAGACTAGCTCGAAATACTGAGAAACTTTCTGTCTGGGAGTGAGAAGGCTGGAAAGAAGAGTGGTGGGAGTTCCTTAAAGTCAATTTGCAGGTGAGAAAGTAGTCTCAAGTTCTTTGTGTTAATCTCTCCCAAACACTAGTGACACCCAAACACTAGTTCTAATATAAAAAGTATATTTAATACTATTAGCAAATGTTGGGGTAGTTTCAGATGAAATATTCCAGGGAATAGAGCTCAAGGATTAAGCTCTCTTGCAGGGCTACTTGTAGACCAGCCTATGATGCTGGGATCTTTGTCGATTGAAATATTTCATATAAAAGTGAAAAAAAAAAAAACAACCAAAAAAAAACCCCAAAAAACAAACAAAAACTGGAGCTTGAAAGTAATCAGGATCTCTGTTCATATGCTTTACATTTAATGTGTTGTAATTTCCTGTCATGTTTTTTCTAGATTTGTAATCTTTCTTGTTGTAAGACTAAGGTAGGCTGCAGAGACGTGTACCTGAATTTTCCCTGAAAAGTCAGTGAGTGCAGTCGAGACTCTTCCGTTTCACTGGCTGAAGGATCAGACCCAACTTTGGTATTTGGTGGTAAAGCTCAAGTAGACTTCAGTGGCTTTTGGTCTGCATTGTAATTTCTTTGCAGCATAATAAAAGGCTTTTTAGAACATCGCTACATAGATTAATATAGAAAGTGCTGGTGATACTTTTATACACAGGGTGCTTAATACTAGGATGCAAGAGCAAATTGATTGCAGGCAATCCTGTGCTTGAGTACCCAGGAGTGAAAGGAATGATTACAATAACCTCTGGGATTTCTTCTCAGATGTGGTTCCTGAAAACACCCACACCCACGAAGTATTGGGCACAACAGAGTATTGTTTCCTTCTGATGTGGAATCACAGAAACATATTTTACTTCAGGAGGTGGGAGGGTTGAGGGGGAGAGGAAACTCAAGAGACATTAATGTTTAATGTTTTTAATTTTGTAAAATGAACAACAAAAGGATATGGTTTGTGAGTGCTGCTGAGATTGTTTAAACTCTGGCAGCTTGCTGTCGGATAAGATGCTAAAAGCCAGGAAGGAAGAAACTGAGGGGCAAACTGGGTAAACTGCTGGCATGTCACCTTTGGCACCCTGATCTGATGGAAGAGTGAAATAATGGTGAAACAAATTTGGCATGCACTGCTGTGTTTTCCACAAAATGACTTGCACCACCTTGAACTGTATCAGACAGGACCTTGAATTGCAGCCAGGCAGGTATATTTCTCTTCTTTGTGGAAGGTTCTAGCTGTTATAGAGCTCATTTCCCTGGCCAGCCTCTGGGTTAAGGATTACATTAATTGTGCCTTTGTTTCACTTACCCCTTCCAGACTGCCCTCTTCTGCCCTGACAGACAACATGTCTGAGACCGAGGGCTTCCAGGCAGACAATGCAACATCTCTCAGGAACGGGGAGGAATTCTCAGAGGACCTTAAAACCTCAGCTTACCAAGGGTGTTTTAACCCCTGGTAATTCAAGTTATACAGGTTAGAGCAGTGTTTGTACATACTCTGCACAAAGGACCTCAGGAAACACCATTGCCTTTTTGTGGCAGAGTCGGAAACTTTAGGGTGGAAAAGAGATAGTTTCATGGGAAGAATAAATTCAGAAAAAAAATTCAGTCTGGAATCTAACAATGAGTTTGTTTCAGAAAAATAAAGGTAGGCCTCTGGTATTTTATTATAGTAAATAGACAATATCAGTGTTTACCATGCCATAAAATAAAAGCAAAGTCAGAAAATAAAAATAAGAACTAATGATCATAACGTAATTAAACAATTTTTGCTTTTTGAAAGTGCAGCATTGCAGCTTTTATTGTGAAGCTGAATTTCAGGCAGAAATAAATCTGTTTATATTTCTTACTCCTCTTTGAGGCTGACTGATTGCTTTAATTTGTAGGGTGTATGTGCTTAAAGTGCTCTGGTTGGTAGTATCCATCTGGTGTATACAACTCTCAGTGGTCAGGGCATTATAATACTGTGCCTCACTGGAGATTTTCCTGGAAGGGGATGTAGGAGTTGCTCCAGCACAGCTCTGACACCGGTGAGACTGTGGCAAAGGAACAGATGTTACTGTAGGTGAATAATAATCCACTGTTATGGGGGCAGGGGGGTGAGCATACAGCAAATGAACAGCACTGAGCTCATTTAGGTGTGTGCTGGTTTAGACTGTGCCTTCATTTGTGCCATCGTTTTTAGAAGCCACCTTTGTTGTTTCTGTTCTGTTGTAGCCCAGAACCGAGATCGGGTCTCTCTGTGAGTCATTAAAACCTGCAAGAGACTTGGGAGGAAGGAGCCTGTCTAGTTATGGCTATTTGCTGTGTGGAGGGGATCAGGTTTCCCAAAGAGGAGCTTTTTGTGGGATGGGAGTCAGTAGCTTGGTGAGCCCCCAACCCATTTACTCCCCAGAAACTATGGGAATGGGAAAGATTTAAGCTAGTATGACTCAGACTGTACTCACTTTTCCATATTTCTCCCCTTTTGCTCTGGGCCCTACGTCTGGGTCCAGGAGTTGCTGGGACATCCATTCCTGAGGGGCAGAGTGGTACAGCAAATATTTGTCATCCAGGACAGATTAATACAAGAATTCATGCTATCCCTCGTGCAAGTGCCCTGGGACATATAGAGGATAAAGTAATGCTTGTATTTGATTTACAGTGGGCTAAGGATGGAAAGACTCTAAGAGGTTGCCTAGAATAATGTAGGGAAAATTAAGTGTAAAGAACTAATTTTATCTATTCTTTTCAAGGTTACTGACTATTGTTTTTTTTCCTCCCAGGAGCAGCAGGCTTATTACCTGCACAGCCTAACCTAGGAAAAGCACTGTCCTCACCCGGACTGAAACCAGCTGGCAATGAAATAAAAATATTTCATTGGTTTTCTCATGTGATTTCTGCTACCAATACCAATATCTCCAGACACTGTATTTGATGACTGTTGAAGATCTTTCATTTTATTTGGATGATCTAGGTACCCTGTATTGACAACTGCTCTCACTGCAGCATTACTGCAGAGCTACTGAGTGTTAGGAGAGGCCTTAATCAATAGGTGTATGTTTTTCAAGCAATGGGAGAATAGCTTAGAAGTGAAATTTTAAAAAATGCAGCATGTTTTTATGAATCAGCTTCGTTCTAACTAGTTTAATTTAGAAAAGAGCCTCTTCAGCAAATGAAATTTTATGGCACCATTCCCAGTTGGTCTCACTTTCCATACGGATTCTGAATGGCAGTGCAGGTCAGAAGGAGGCCTGAACTCCTCAGTACGAGGGTGGCGGGTATTCAGCTGCTGCAGTGACAGGCAACTTAGGAGAAAATGATAGAGCAGATGAGAAATCCGGAGCTGGGTTTTGGTTTGAAACTGTATGTCAAGTTCGTTTCAAATTATATTTTAAAGTGAAGCAAAAGATAGGATTAAAAGGAACTTGTCAGCAATCATTAGACCTAAAATTAAACCTGCTCTTCTACTCAGTTTACAGGCATGTAGTAGTGTGTTAGACTGCTGCTCTGTTCTGTGCCAGCAAGCAGGCTGAATACCAAAATGCTGGAATACTGATTCAAATTCTTTGGCCATTTTGCCACTGAAGTTATTAAGACCTTTACATGCCTAGTCCTGTCAGCCATGTCACCATTCCTGCAGCACAAAGTCCAGGTACTGAGCACTGCAAAACTTACCACATGGTTACAGCTTCCTCTTCCCAATAAACAGTGGCTGTTTAAAGACTATTCAGAGCATGACCAAAAATAGAGGACAAACTTTGAAAAGTCCACTTTATTGCCAGACTCTTTTCCTTTTGAACTAACAGCTCTGAAGGGAAGAAAAAACTGTTGTAGACAGTGAAAGCCTATAGCAGCAGCTCTGTTCAAAGTGTGTGACAGATTGGAGAAGTCAGGAGCTGAGTGACAACAGAGCTCTCCAGGAAAAAGGAGATCTTTCCCAGGCTGAAGAAACTGGTTCCATCTCTCCTGTGCTTGCCTGGAGACATGAGGCTTGTCAGTCCAGATAGCTCCGATTTAAGTAAACACTTTTGTTCCCTCGCTTTGGAAGGGGCATTGCCTTTCCTGAATGACAATCCACCCATGAAATGCTTTCAAACCTGTAAATCTCCCCCAGAGGATCCTGCAAGCAGTCCTAATCTGTCTGCTCTGGTTTCCCTTCTTGCAATAACCTCTTCAGATCTCCAGAATGAATCTCATAAATACAGAGCTGGGTTAAGGCACAAATACTCGCTGTTGATTTCACAAGTCTCCTGCTGTTGTTTTAGCCTAATCATGCTGTTTTGATGGGTTTATCTTGGCCTACGTTGTGTTTCCATTGTGGCCAGCTAAGCTTGCTTTGCTTTCCACTGATGTTGTCCTATATTTAGTGTTTTGACTTTACGTGACCCTGACACTGTGTAGGGGGAGGAGGAGGAGGAAAAATTGTATTGCTGATGGCTAATCCTATGCATTGCTCAGAGACTTCATCCACTCTAGCAACCTTTTTTCATGGTAATATTTTTTGTTAGCAATAAAAGGATTAATTCTAGAAATCAAGCTCTTTGATTATGATAAGCATAATAAATATCTTAGACAAATTGCTATCCTTTTAAGAATATTAGTAAATGAAGACCTTTGCTCTTTTTGGCTGGGTTTGAGGCTGCTGGTACATGTATTCATACCATCTGCACTGTGTGCTAATACAACTCCTTGTTGTCTGGTCTTCCTGGGAATGCATTATATAGATTGCAGCTGGTTCAGGATGCAGCTGCCAGGGTCATGACTCACACTAAGATTAATCATTACGCCTGGGTTAGCTTCACTTCTTCGACTACCCATTACATTTAGCAGAGATTATGAGATGTTACTTTTAACTTACAAGGCTTGGACTAACACCTACTCACCTCAGCAACATGCTTTTATAGTATGTTTCTCTTGGTAAATCTCCTAGAGAAGCAAAGTCTCTCGAGATGCTGTACTTTCAGCTTGGGGAGGAAACACTTCAGCGTTCTGTGTATGACGTGGCACAGGGTGAGATTCTCACATCTTTGGGTTCACTCCTCTGATGGGCACTTATTTCTGCCCAGTATATACTGTCAGTGCAAAACTTCTTGCTGGAGGAAACAGTGTGACAAAGAGGAGGATGTAAACATCACTACCACTCCTTTCATAATTAACATTGCAATTTACATAGTTCTCTGGATTTAGTGCCAAGTATTTTGAGTGATAGCCATCCAAAGAAATGCAGTTTCCTAGGAAGGGAAAAGCAACTGCGAGTACTACCACTTTACATGCAACTAAGATCATGCAACAACATGACACTTCCCAACAGGAGCCTACAACATAAATTCAGCTAACAGAAATGAACAGGACTCTAACTCGAGTACATTCCCCGAAGCTGAGTCTCTGAGATCTTCTCAAGCATAAAGGGGAAAAAAGCCACATGTACAGAAGACATTTGAAGGACAATTGACTAAATGTGCCTGTGGTATTCCACATCAGAGCTATGAAGAGGAAACTTGAGGTTACCTTCTTTATGTACATATGGTTTAGGTTCCTGCCCCTAGGGTTGTGGCAAAAGCTATTGTTGCTAAAGAAAACCTAATTGTTCATGTATGGGGTAGAAAATAAGAAAGAAATTATTTAAATTGTGTGCTGCACTTACTTTATAATGTTGTACAGGCTTTTATCCCACCAAGCTGCTCAGCCCTGAGTACAGTGAGAAAAAATATCTGTATCAGAGCACTAGAGGGTCTGATAGCTACTGAGTGAGAGAACACCCTTGTTTAGGGGGAGAAACAAATTTTCACAAGTTTTCATTTGGCAGACTATGAAGGAATAGGGCTTGTTTCTCTTGTGAAAGTTCTGCTTTGTAATGGGCACAGCCAGAAGTTAGTTGCTTGTAATTTTTTGGGAGAAGGTCAAACTTCCTAAATAGTGTCTTGTAGAAATGGACTGGCTTTATCTCACGTTGAAATTAAGCACTTAGCTGAGGGGCTTAAGCCAGGAATCTGTTTGCTCTTGGCAACTTCTTCTGTCAATGATAAGAGAGACCCTCCCTCCCTCCTGAGGGCAGCTGTGCCAGCAGGCATGTTCAGCCATACTCTGCAGGTGTCTGTTCCTCATCACGGACTTTGAGATTTAGAAAAGAAGCACCTCAGGCTGGTGGGTAAGACTGAGCCAGAGGAATCCAGCTTGCAATATAGTATAGTTTAGACCTAGGAAATCCATGCAGAGCAAAATCAAACCTGGATGGGGTTCTCGTAATTAAGCACTTGAAAACTTCCAGGTCTAATCTGGCAGTCTGAAGGCAGCTGCTGCAAAAAGAGGGAGAAGAGGGACACTTTTAAGTGGACACATCATGTGCTTCATACCACAAGAGGAAACTTCTAGCGAGCCATGTTTGAGGGATCCTCATGCTAAATCCAAGAAGAGCCCTTTCTGCTCACCAGGAGGGCTCTCAGGGCTCACCTGTGGGGCTGCTTCCTCTGAAGGACGGAGCTGCAGGAGCCATTCAGGCTTCAGGTTAAGCTACAAGACCTGAGAAAGGAATATTGTGCCTGAGATCTTGTCTGGTCAGGGCTGGTGTTTATACCTTACCTTGAGGTGAATGACAATCCTCTGTGGAGCTGAAGAAAGAGCACCTTCAGGAGGTGAGTGTGTGATGGAGCTCTGCTCCCTCATGATTTCCCAAGTATTTTTTGGCAGTTGTGGGGTAGCCCTTGAGAGAAAAGGTTCAAAAGAGTGCCACCAGCCTGCTTGTTGGAGATGGGTGTTGTCTTTCCTGAGTTTTGCAATTCAAGATGTGGTAGTTGTGGAGTAGACTCAGTGACTTGGGTCCTTCCTACACGTTATATCCTATTATCTTAAGTTAAATTTTTGTGGGCTTTTTTTTTAAGGTGTCAAAATGACTTGGTTGTGCATGACTAACACTTAGTCATACATTTTTTGATCAGAATTTTGTAGTAAGTAGCTTCAATAAGAACAACAGAGCTTTTTGAAGTGACAATTTTAGGAATGCTAAAGACTCCTTCATGAAATGCATCTGATTTTTTTTTAACTTTTTCTTTTCCAAATTCAGTTCTCCCTTTGATTTCAGTCCTTCTGGTGCCCAGTAATTCCCAAGTCTCCTGCTGGTCTGACCCCTGTGTTTTATGCAGTGATGTAAAAGAATGTTTTTGCTGTTAAAGCAGAACTGTCCACATAGGGATACTAAATACATGTGTACAGAATTATTTCCCAGTGTTTACCTTCAGCTCAAAACCTTCATTTTGCAGAAGATACTTTAGCTGAAGTTCTATTTCCTGAAGAAATGGTAGTGTAGGGTTCATACCAGTTATTTTAGAAGTGTATATATACGTATGTGTGTATAGGAGGCTTAAAGGCGGGATTGTGTGCAGTTAATCTCCACAAAAATACACATTAAATGTCAAATCTAAGCAGAGAGGTGCGGAGCAATGCTCAGTAGCTTACCCTAGTGCCTAGAGAATGTGCCCAGGGAATGGGCTACAACTCCATTATCTGTCAGCAGATTTCTATGAAATGAATCTTATTTTACTCCAGGTTTCTCTGAGATCTGCCTGTAAACCTGAAATTTGTGGGAGGTGAATTTTTCTGGGCTGAATTACAAACCTCTGGACCTGAAGAGTGTGTTGGTTATAACTCTGGCTCCTTCAGTACATTTGAAGCTTCTTATTGCCTTTCTGTAGCAGAGGGAGATCCTTTTCTCTTTGGCTGCATGTTATTTTTCGATGTTATTTACCATCTTGCTGTTGTGTTGTCATAAATTAATAAAGCAACGACTTTGCATGCAGCCAAGATGTGCACTTTGGATTCTTTTATGTGATCACTGTGGAGTGGGAAGAAAGGATAATGTTTATTACATGATGTTTCTTTAAATCCCTTAAGATTAACATTTTCAGCTCAGTCCCCACCAGACCTCTTTGTAGGTCACTTATGTGTGATACCCTGGTTGCACCCATGACTTGGAGATGCCTGTATTCAAGTGACCTAAATTGCATTGAGGGAGGGAGGGAGGGAGGGAAGGGAAGAACTAGGGGATTGTGGGAACAATGCCTGAAAATTTGACAAAATACCATCCTCCTTCCTGGAGAAATTAATTCAGAAAAAGACTGGTTTAAGAAATTTCCAAATATAAAAGGATAGATCAATTTAGGAAGGAAATGCTGTTATATAGCAGCTCGGAAATGGAAATGCAGTTAGGAGTATGGTTGCAAAATATGGAAGCAAAAGAGGCTTTGCAGTGAGATGTCTGGCACTGTATGATCCTGTAAATGAACTCAAATTAGCTGCATTCATATAAAGTTTATATGAGAGTGAAGGAATCTTCTGGAATGATGGTCCCATTAGCAAAGTGATATGCCTTTATTAACATTATACAGCTGTAATAATCTTAATGGAGCAATCTAGTGTTCTTCCCAAAGGAAGATCTTATCTCATTTATTAATTGTCTTTCTAGTAGTTATTAGTTCATCTGATCTTGGATAAGTGTGCGGGCTGAAAATTTTGATGCTGCAGATGGGGAGTGGGTTTAGTGCAGGATGTTAGTAACTGTGTTCTAAGCAAGATCAACTTGTGCCTTGGTATATATTTACATCTGGGTTGACTACTGGCTGTGCAAATACTTCATTTGCGTTGTAGCCTGATTAGTCACCTGTTACTGGTGTGCAAGGCAAGTGCTGTCTTCTTTCAGATGCTGAAAAGTGACATTTAAATGTACCACGGTCAGATACATGAGAAATTAGGCTGCTGAGCACACCTCTGATACTTCCTCTGGCTGAAAAGTGAGGTAATGATTAACGGAGAGAGTGAAGTTGGAACAGTTGTGTAAAGCTACCTCTTTGAACCTTGAGAACTGCAGTAATTGGATGTTTTTATCTGACCTGTAAAGTCTTGCTATGGTTTTTTGTTGGTTTTGTTTTTGTTTATTTCGAAACAGAAATGAGTGTAGAGGGAATAGGGATTCTTATTTCCCTCATGTCACCTGGTTAAAAAAGAAAGCAGCACCTGCCACCCCTGATTATGTGGAAAACACAGGTAGTTCTGTATGTTAGGTAATGATTTTAAGTGAAGCTTGTGGGGAAAAAAAATCTGAGATGCTTTCTTGATGCAAGGTGGCGCCTGGTAGTACTGCAGTGGCTTCTTTCCAGTGTGGAGATACTTCCCAGGAATGCAGCCTATCCCCACTGGAGTGGATTTGAGGAGGAGTCCTCCTATACCTGTGCATAATCTGTGGTCAACACATGCTGGAGGAGTGAATGGAGGATGTTCACATATTGTGTGTTGATAGATGAGCAGTCTTAGTGTGATTTCTCCTGTTACCAGAGTAAAGGGAGGCCCCTTAGGGATGAGAGGTGTAGGACTGCAGGGTCTGAATCCCTCCCTTCTCAGTAAGCTAGGTATTTAGGTTTTGAATTTTGATTTCTTGCCCCTAGCGTTACCCTCCTCCAGCACCTCCTCCAGCAGGATATTTGGGTACCCACAGCAGAGGTCAGAATACCACCCAGTTAATTCTCTGGAGTATAGCTGCTGCACAGTTTCTGGTGGGGAACTGAATGTATGGCTTATGCCCTAAAGCAAAGTGTATAATGCTTAGAGAAGACAGTGAGATTTTTTTTTTTTCCTTTGCTGCTGGAATAAATTATCATGTTGGAGTGCTGTGGTTCGGACTTATCCCTAGGTGGGCATCACCAGCAATGTGCATTTAGCAAATAACATGATTATGTTGAAAAGATGTCTCTTGCAAATTTTATGGGTTTGGAACAGAAGGAAAATAGCAGCATTCAAGGACTTCTAATACATTGTTTTCTCAGTATTAACCCCAACAACACTTTCCTCTCTGCATCTTACAGCATGATTTTTGTAGGTCATCTAATGCTTCTGTTTAGCTGTATGGGCCTGTTAAATTTTTTAACCAAGCCTAACAGGCAGCACACATGAGGAGAAAAAAATGCAAGAGAGAGAAAAAATTTCTGTCCCTAATATTCATTTGTGTTTCATCGTGTGTTTGTCAGCAAAGAATGCTAGTCTTGGCATTTATTTATGTGCCTGACACTATACTGTAGATCGATGTACAATATTCAGTGTAAACATAAGGTGCTCTCAAGCTTTATGTATGACCTCCTGCATCCAGTTGTTAACTACCTCAAGAAATTTCTTTTGAGCCAAAACAAGACATGAGACCCAAGGGGATAGATCCAAACCTGAAGGACCTACAGGATGCAGGTAAAAGCATCTTCTTTCCTCCATAGACTTAGACTGCAGTACTTGTGCTGCATAGCTGAGGAATGAGTGAAGCTGGGAAGTTAGACTTGAGGGACTGTTCTGGAGTGAAGGCTGACTAGGGCTTATAGCTCTGTAATGCTGCTTGTACCGTAGGAATTGTTAGCTGTGGAGGAAACCATTTTTGGGTTCAGGACTTTTTTTTTCTCCCCACCTGAACAAAGAAGAAATCAGTAGTCTGCATAATAATAGTATATTTCTTTAGATGCACACAGAATGTTAAAGTTTCTGTAAAATATATTTATAGTTTTCCTCAGTGCTGTGAGGGCAGAGGATATAATCATCAGCGTATAAAGTAAAAAAACCTGAAATGTCTTGAAGTGTTAGAAGAAATGACAAGAAGGAAGTTGTGCTGTTGATCCCCACCCAATAGGTTGCCATGAGTAGGATTTGTACAGAAGCTGGCTTAAGTCCAGGTTGCAGCAGAATTAAGCACCTATCCTTGCACACACAAACACTTGTTAAAGAAGCAATGTTGTTGGCACGAATAGTTGAGAGGTTCTATTACTTTTGCTTACATTGCATGCAAACATTTTTTTCCCTTTTACTCACAGAATTGGGTATCCTGTGACAAAGAGGGTGATGTAACATTCTTCACTTGACAGCAAAATTGCATTAATCTTTTGAGCTTCCAAACTGTGTTTCATTTTTGTTGTGGAAGTGCATCTTGGTTATTTTCTCCTGGTTTTCTTTACTTTAATGAGCTTGCCTTTATTCAGTTTTTGAAGTCTTTACAATGCCGAACTGGAGCAACTCATCAAAAGAGTTAAAGGGAAGAAGAAGTAGTAGAAAATGTAAAACTATCACATTCCTGCAAAGTAGCCTTTTGTGAAACTTATACTATCATTCTCTAAAGAAAAAGCAGTTAAGTTACTTAAGAGGTTTCAAATTGGCTGGCTGATCAATATCAAGTAGTAATAATGCTATATTAGCAAAGACCTATACACTCAGGCCTTATTACCATGATGTCCATTTATTGATACTAACACTTGATCATATACAAGAAATTATTTTGAAGTTATTTTTGATGAATGTTGTTCATACGTGCTATATGGCTTGATCTTGCAAACCTTTACTCATGAGGGTAGTCAATTGTCTTCGAAGATTTTTAAGAATGGCCCATATGCAATACAACCTTGATTATCCAAATGTCAGGGGAGACATTGAATAAGTTCATATAATCGACATTTTGAATAATGAGGAAATTTTCAGTGCAATTAATAGATGTCAGGGGACATGACCATCTTTCAGATGACAGGGAGTTTTCAGAAAATTTAGATTTTGATAGCCAAGTTCCTAATATATGTGCTGTTGAGGGACTGAAATGGCAGAACGCTTGAAACGTGCCTATATATTCCTTAAAAGCCCTTTCTGTGGAATCACCCAGAGTTCTATTTACTGTGGTATTGGCGTTGAGGGTCAAATTGTCACAAGCATTTAGCTTAATATTGCAGTAACTCTGCTACTAAGAGTCAGGTTCCAGGAACACAGTGTTAAATCAATATTGGAATTGTCAGAAGTAAAATGTTATTTAGAAATACATCAGTGTCAATTTGGGAATATGGTTTTAAGAAAAAAAAATCCCATAAAATCGTGAAAGTAAATAAAGGGAAGAACCTCCTGGAGGTAATGAAAGAAGAGACAAATCCAGTCTCTTTTGTGTGAATGTGGAAATACCCAAGGGAGATTCCGTTCATGTCAGAATGACTGTCTTTAAACTTGGAGCTGGTCAGCTGAAGATAATCCAAAGCCCAAACTCCTGTTCTGTGACTCCTGTCCATCTCTGCGCAGACCAACAGAAGGTGCTGCGGTGGGAGGCACTAATTTCCTTCCTCCCCAGATGGCTGCATGGGAGCACCCAGGGATGCATGTGGCTCTGCCGGCCCCTGAGCAGGGAGCACCGATGGTGGTTCTGATTGCCTCTCCTCGGGTCTGAACCGCCGGTGCTGTACCCGTGTATCGGTAACAGCTCTAGCATGGGCTTGCTGGCTTCTCCACTGCTGACAAGCACTAGAGGCAGAATGATGACAATCACAGCTCATAGTGTGCTGGGGGTGTTTGGGATTCTGTCCTGAATCAAAATACTAATGTTTGTAGGAAGCCGAAACCGATGCATCAATTTATTTTGGCGCAGAGATGAGCAATCGCTTGTTTCCTAGGAAACATGGGGCTGTGAATATGCAGCTCTGAATGTGCGCCCTAATGTTTTCCTTCATGGTGATAGAGTAGAAAGTTTGTCTGATGAGATCTATTATGCTTAAAGCAGAAGGGAAAATAAATTTGGAAAGTTGCACTATTTAAAAAGAAGACAGCAGCAATACTGCCAAAGTCATGAGGAAAAGGCAGAAATAATTCAAGAAAATAAAGGAAGTGTCCTTTCTGTCTATCTAATCTAGGAATCTGGAGATTTTTATAGTTGCAGAGCCATCTGCTAAGTTTCATTTATTGTGCAACTTTACTACATCACCATCATCTGCTCATTAATCTGCCTTTTTTAGGTCTACTTCTGAAATTCTGAACCTCTGAGCATCTGTCAAATAGCTGCCATTGGTTTTGAAACAGTAATATGGTATAGTCTAAAGGTTTTTATAGTCAGTCATTTTGCGTCGTGTCAATATTACTCAGCAAAAGCTTAGCAGTTCATAAGAAGCTCACATCAAGCTTGTCAGTAAACCACTGCCACCACACCCTGACTCTTTGTGTTTCTTACTAAAAGAGTAAATAAAACACAATTATTGGCAATGTATACCGTGTCTCAAGATGTGGCTTGGATGGCATGGCAGCATGTGGTCCTCTTCTGATCAGAGCAGCACTATTGGGTGGTGATTGCCAAAAAGACTGAGGATTATGATCACAGATCACTGACTCCAGCAGGAGCCTTACCATTGACTCAAATGGCTGGGACTTGGACCAAGGTCAAGGACTTTTGGTTGTTGGATCAGACCTGGCCATTCTGTTGTGACCTGAACACACACTGCTGAGATGAACACAGGGAAAATAAAACCCTTTAATTTCAATCAGTTCATAGAGTTCCTCAAATACAGTACGACATCCTTCAGAGGTGGTCAAATGACTCATTCTTCCTGCTCATTGTTAACAGAAAGAAAAAATAAGAGAACTGATCTACCTGAAATGCAGAGCCCTGGCATCTGTGTCTGGGTGCGTCTCAGACTAATCCATACCTTTCCCTTTTGTGCGTTATCACAGCAGCAGGCAATCTGATGTGTTACCTGAAAAGGCACTTGGAATTCAAATTCTTGCTTTCTGGCCCCATTAGAGGTGAGGCAATCCATGAAGCCCCAGGAGCCAAATGAGCAGCGGCTGCCTCTGTGAGTAAATGCTGCTGGAAATAGGTATTAGCAGGTCTGAGGGACTGGAGTCCTCTCCTGCCAGATGGCTGCCAGGATGTCACTACCCTGTGTGCAGCTTATGGATGCCTTTGTCATTCCTGCCCTGAGGTTTCCTGATGTATTTTTTTAGGCATTGATTTCATTTTGCTGGTTTTAGGTAAATCTCAGTAGCAGTGGATGATTGAACTCAAGAATTGTTTTCTTTAGGGGCTACTTGATCTACACTCCTAATTTTAGAGGTTAATCTCTGTAGGCTTCTGCTGGGGAAGGCTGAAGCTTCCATTCTGAAACCTCCTGTGAAAGGGCTAACCCTAGGCATTTTGAATCACACTCTATCTGAATCTTTCTCTCTTGATTATGTATGGGACTAAAGAGTCTGTATTTCTAATTTAGGCAGCTACAGATGAGGTACCACAAGATGGATGAGGTGATCTAATAGCCTGCTGATACTTCCCAGCCATGTGTTCCTGCTGTTTCTCTTGCTTCAGCTTGGGTGCTTGTGCTAAAATGGCAGGAACCTATCCCAGCAACACAAATAGAGCCAAGGCAACCTGACCCCTCTGACTGGGATGAAGGTGGGGACCAGAACTGGTGGCAGAAAGAAGCTTGCCCTGTAGAGTGGGAACACTCAGCTGTAACTGTGATCCTTGATAGCCACCTTCTATCCTTCAGCTGAGGGGAAATGTTGTCGAATCCTGTTGTTGCTTTGACTTTCCTCAGTCCTTTTAGTGCCAGCAGCAGTAACAGATAGTGTTGGGCTTCTCACACTGCAGAGGCCTCTCAGTGTGCTGACTGACAGGGGCCGAAAGGATCAACCAGCAATGCTCCTGAGATAGGAACAGGGATGCATCCCTCTTGTGGAATTGCACTTGAGTTACTGAGAGAAACAGCCAAAAATGTGTAATTACCCTTTTGTAGCAGCAGACTCCTGACCTCTGTGTGGGACATACAATTAGACATGCTGTTTGTCTGAGAAGAAGGAAAAGAGTCTTGTTTATCAAAGATAAACTCATATAAACATCTTGACAGTAGACGTTGTAATTTAAAATTCAGTAGTACTTCTCTGAAGTTAATAAAACCGAAGTCCTTCAGTAAAATGAGCTCTAAGATGTACTTTTTGCCTGATAGTTAGAAATTAAACCTCTGCCGCAAAAAGAATAGGGCTTCTGTTTTAATCTGGTATCTCCCTCCATTAACAATAAATGATAGTGGAACAGGTGGAAAACTAGCATTTCTTCTCTGACCAGAAAATATCTTATTTTGGATGGAAATTTGCCTATTTTTTCATAGAGGTGTTCTGACTTGCTTGTTTCTACTTCTCAGATTGAAAGTGGCTGGCATGATGAGGGAACTGAGACCTGAGCTATTGTCAAAGTGTCTGGAGTGGAGCCTCCAAGCAGTAGTGCTGTAGTCTTTTCCATGCCTATTTGTGATGAATTGGATGAACAAACTATGAGGGAAAACATACTTGAAACAGGTTGGTGAGTGGTAAAATTATGGCTTTGGCCTTGAAGTCTGAAATAAGAAATATACATGGGGCCAGAAATCAAAAGTATGAACTTCGTATTTAACAGTTCAGACTTTATTTGAAGTCAGTGATTTTTAGAGGTTATCATCTTTTGTGATCAAATTAGTGCCCATTCATATAGCTTGGCAGGGAACGAATTGTGCTATGGATTACTTCTGGGCTGTGCTGCTGGATTTTGACAAATCCATGCAGTCCCATACTGTGGAATGTGTGGACAAGGTTCAGGTTTGTGCTGATGGAAATGGAAACCTCTTGCTTTACTGAGTTCAATTTGTTTTCACATGTGGTGTGTTGTCTATCTGGTATGTCTGTTTTATTTATAGCTGTATAAATACAATTCTGAAAAAAGCTAGTTGGCAATTTTCACATCAATATTGTGTTTTCAACAGAAAATGGCTTATTAGTCAGCAGAGGCTGCTGGCAAAGCTTTATCGTTTGGATCTAAAAATATTTGGTTTTAATGAAGCATTGGGAAATGAAGACTTGGAACTGTGGTTTTGGTTTTTTTCCTGTAAAATCATGAAGAATTTGATGCATCTGTTAACAAATCGTTTATTGTTAAAAACATTTTGAGTGAAAGTATATCACAGCTGGCTCAGACATTATGTATGCATTATGTATGTGTTATATTTTGTCTGCTGAGACCACTGAAAAGAAGTTCTTTATGCATCGTAAGGAAAACTAGATTTGCAAAGGCGGGGGTTTGTTGTTGTGTTTTTGGTTTTTTTGTTGTCTAGGGATTAAAGAAAACCCACCCTCGTAAATTTGCCAATATTTTCATTAGATCTGGAAGCTTTTCTTTGTGTCTCTGAATTCCAAATGGTGTTCCCTGTTTGCTTAGAGAAAGCAGGGGGCCCACTTCACAGTGTTTGCTCTGAGGCTGGGGCATTGACAGGCAGGCATTTTTCCACATTTTTTTATTATCAACTAGAATAAGCAGTTTAATAACTAGGATTAAACCATCAGATCATGACAGAGCAACATTAGCTGCAGGAACCAAGTTGGAAAGGATTCCAGATGTGATTAGATGAATACCTGCCCCTTAGGGGAAATAGTTAAGTGGGCCTCTGTTTTTATTGGTAAGGTAAATGTTTCTTGGGCCATTCTAGGCAGGTATCCCAGGTCTGCATTTTCCCAAAGATGTCACAAATCCCTTGTGCCAAAGAATATGCTGTATTCTAGACCTGGGCCAAAATTCTCCCTGATGAAAATCAGTGGTTTTGCCAGAACACACAAGATTCTGCTATTGCGTTGAATCATTTACATTTTTGTTACAAATGCAAAAGTGTGTTTACAGCATGCCAGTAGATGAATATTTCCATAGGGGAAGGAGGGAGTGGGGAAAAGTTGTGATCAGAACCTCTGCTGAAGGGAAGAGTTCCCCCTCTGAAATGACAAAACCTTACTGGTTTCAGTGGGATCAAAACTGATCATGAAGTTATACCTTCCGTTATCCTGCATAAGAAAAGAAGTGTTTATGTTTGTCATGACTGAGTTTGTAGTATATTCACATATGGATAAGTACTCAGGGCTATGAGAGAGTACTAAAATCAGATGCAGGGAAGGGATTTCTGGAGTGAGAAAAATACCTGTTTAGAGATCAAAATAGTCTAAAAACCTTGTTGGACAGCAGGAGTTCCTTCTGTTAGGAGTGGGAAAATTCTGCCTTGCTGTTTCAGGATCAGTGCTGAGAAATTAAATTTTCTCTGTTATTAACTACTTTGGGTTATCTCTACAAAAGTATTACGGTGCTAAACAAAGTAACAGTGTAAATCTGGCCCTGGAGCACTACAACGTACTTACCCCAACTACTACATTGCAATACTGTTCCAGTCTGTGTGATGGGAGATGTATTGTACAAAAAGACTTCACAAATCTATCTGTAAACAGCTCTGCTTTCTGCCTAGTCACTGTGTAAGAAAAATAAAATGGACATAACGCACCAATTTAATATTGGTGAAGAAATAAAATGTCAAGTTAGAGTATATGATCATCTTAAAACCTTTCTTCCCTTTTCAGTCTTGAGCACTCAGGCTAATAGTGCAAATGTGCTTAAATATCTACAGCAGAACGCAAATGTAAAGCTTTGAGAGAGTAACTCTAAATATGACCCTTGAGTCCAGATAAGTCTTCCAGAAATTATTAAAACCTGAAATTTTGCACATTTTTATTTTATTAAGTGTTTGTTCTACCTCGCTTAAATTTAAAGGTTATGTTGTTATAACAGCGTAAAGGACCTGGACTACTGTATAAAGGAGGACAACGAATGGTGAAAGTTTTAATAGTTTCAGTCTAACCATATTTCAGTAAATACCTTTTTCTGCTTGCTCTTCTGGCAGCTTGCTGTGTAAAAGACTTAACCTTTGTTTCCTTTTCCCTGTGGTATAGAGGAGAGTTTTTGGTGACTGTAGAACCAGTTGGTGAAGCTCAGAGACTCCACAATATGGTACTGTATGAAGATGTTATTCTCTAAGAGAAGTGCATAGTCCTGAAAGAATCAAAGGAATAAATAGTGGAAAATATTGGGGTTTATAAGTTTGTCTTAAAAGACCGGACTACACTGAAGTTTGTCTCTTTTTTTTTGCAAGTTACATGTTTTTCTGTGGTCTGGTCCAAAGGTTACTGAAGTCAATCTTTGTATGAACCCTGATGGACTTTTGATTACTGCTCTTAGAAAATTTATTTTAGCTTCTTTTATTCACAAATTTGTATGTCTGATGTGAAATTAGATGTGGCCACAGAAAGCACTTTATTTCCATCACCTGCAAGGGAAATAACCACCACATTTTTTGAAATTCTCTACCTTAATTTCTGAAATTCTTCACTGCTACATAGCAGAGTGTCTGGTTGTTGTTCCTAACAGTAATGTTCCTCATGTGTAGCACACCGTGTAATCTTAGTGAAAAGTGTGTGGGAGGTTTGCTCGGTGGAGATTACAAAAAGAGCCACTGGGTGTGGGTCAGGAAAGGGCTGTGTGGCTGACAATGGGTATTCAGAGAAATACAAGGAAAGCAAATGTTCACCTTGACTGACTCCCAGGATGACCATGGCCCTTCCAGCAGTGTGATTTTCCCTGAGAAATTCCCTTTGTGGTTTTGGAAAAAGGTAATCCTTGCCACCAAAGTTCTCTCAGAGCATTTCAATGATACACCATATTTTTCGGAGCTAGATCAACTTCACATAAAAACTGAGAGAGTCATCACGGGTTGAAAGAAGGTATTTTTACAGAGGGGTAAGTCAGTGACTTGAGGCTGAAAGAATTGCTGCAGAGCAAAACAAAATGCTTCAAAGGCAGGTCTGATGGACTTCTGCTTGGACCTCATACAGGGGCTTCTGTTGCCAATGAAGGGCAGCCTTGTTTGAAGGCCCAAACATGAAATGAACTTTGGAAGAAGTGCCACAAGCTATAGCTAGGTCATTTGCAATTTGCTTTTTCCCCCCTTACCCATTCTTCACTGAAGTATTTCAGTCTTCTGAGTGCCCCCAGGCCTTGCAGAAGACTAAGTGGCTATGATAAAAATGAGATCATGACAGAAATGAGGTAATCCTTTTTCTTTTGTCTTTCTCTGTATTTCTAGTGCTTCCAAAAGAAATATTTACGTTAAAAAGCAAGCAAAACCTCCCATCCCAGGTCCATAGGTGAAGTAGTCTTTCATATTTTTGTTACTGTTTAGTAACAGTTTTCCCCACACCTGTGGCTTTAATGAGGCTTGAAAAAAATGTAGGAAAAACATCAATATGCTTCTCAGTCTGAGGAAAAGCATTTTGTTTTTTCAGGTTGGTCTGGAGCTAGTTGCAGTTGATGGGCCCTTTCAATGGGCTTTGGATCAGGCCCTGACTTTCTTAATTTTCAGGTGTGCAGGGAAAGAGAGTGCAAATACATGTGGGTGCTTGGGGGTTGACTTTTAGACAGCTTTTTCCAGAACAAGCTGCATTAGACCCTTTGCACAGAGGATATACTTTTGCCCCCCACTTTACAGTAACTTTATGTCAGAAGCCATGTGAAGAAAAGGCAGAAGAGAAAGCCCAAGTGCAGGAGTGTCTGACCTTTTCTGCTGCTCTGTAGCTCCTCTTCCTTTGCCCCCTGAGTCTCCACACTTCCTGGGGTGATGGTGTGATACTTTTACTTGGGAAGCTGCATGAAAGCTGAAGTCAGACTGATAAAGATGTGAAAAAACCCTTCAAACATGGAAATTTCATATTTTTGATTAATTGAAGCTCTTCACCTGTTCTTTTATTTTTGACTGTACCATGTTGGATGCTTGGAAAAAAATGAAGAATCACCCTTTTTCTTCGTGTATGTCCTGACTTTATATAAGCACCTGCTTACAATAATTTATAAAGATAAATCAGTCAATGTGTGGTAATTTTAAAAAGGCCTTCCCTTTTTTAATGGTTTTGTACTTAAAGTCCTAGGTATGATTTTTTTCCTCCAATTGGGATTGATATGGATGCTTTTGTCTCAAAACAAAGACCCAAATAACAAATTGTTGAACAGATTTCTCCTTTGAAAATGCCACTGTCACTTGAAAATACCATGTGTACAATGCAGCTGTCTGATTTCTCGGGATTACAAAGACGCAAGACCATGTGAAGCCTATAAACAAGCTTGTAACTCAATGTGTAACATTTCAATGTTTATTTCGAATGTTTTGAGACTCTCCTTTGCTGCAGTGTGTTTGTTTGCAAAGCCTCTCACCCTTCAAGTGATCATATTGAATTTTGTAGCTTTTGTCATCACTTCTGTTCACACACTCTTCCACAAGTCTGAATAATGCAGTATGTTTTTATTGTCAAATTTGTTCCTGGTTTTTAGTATTTAATCTGCTTCTTTTTTTTTTTTTTCTCTACCACACTGGTATGTTTTTTGGTTTTTTCACCTCTTTTTAGTCCTTCCTAGCAAGTTTTGTTTTGTTTTGCTTTTTCTTTTAATTGCCCACTCCTCAGATGTGGACTTCTGACTCTCCCATTCTGAACTGCCACTGAGACATGTGCTTTTAACACATTCTTGTCATTAAAACAATTCTTCATGGCTAATTCAGCAAAGAGGAGGAAGTGACTGGCTGCTGTTGGTGCTGATGAATATGATGACTATATCGGTTTGTCATCTGGCATAGTCATTGTCCTTCTCTTCAGCTGGTGTTCATTTCAGTTAGTTATGTTACAGAAGTATCAATATGTGATGTTTTTGTTTAGGTTTGACCAAAAGAGATCTTTTGATAGAAAAAAAATCCTCTTTGCTTTAGCTCTATGTATACTGCAACAGCAGCTTGTGATATTGTGATGAAAATTCTGTAGTCCAAACAGATTTGCTTCAGATCAGTGACTGCATATCAAATCTCCAAGGAATATTTACGACCAGATGACACCCTTAGCAGAACCAGATTGGCACATGAGAAGGCCTTTTGCTCCTGGAGATGTTGTTTTTATAGTGAGATGTATATGCATTTAATGTTCATATCCTCTGGTCAGGAGGAACTGGCTTTGAGGGGATCTGAGTCTTGGTCACTGCATTTCCCAAAGAACACAGCACAGTACCTGCATCTTCTTTTCAAACTGCAGTTGACTTTCCAGCTTCAGCTGGAGAGGTGGTGAGGGGATTGCCTCTCAGTAGAGACAGCTGCCATGCTGCAAACCAGAGCTGCCTGCCCTTTTTAATAATCTTGGCAATTTAGCCCAGTGCTTTCAGAGAGAAAGTGCAAAGGCTAGCACAAGAGCTGATCAGCATGGATTTTGTTATCATTAATGGGTTCTCCTCCCTGCCCCCCTTTAGGTCTTAAATGTACTTGCTGGAAGAAGGAAGTTTGGAAAACTACAACCTTCCTGCCTTTGCTTCTTGAATCTTCCAATTGTTGCTGCTGGCAAGACAGCCTAGAACCCTACCCCAAGATGACTAGTGCTAACTCTGGAAAGGTAAGTTTGCCCTTTTTTTGGGGCGTTCAACATATCCTTAGCCTAGTAATGGTCCTGTGGATGCAGCGGAGAAGAAAGAAGAATAATCCTTGCTGTGCAAGATGATGAGATGCTGCAGGGGAACTTTGTGGGCGTTATGGTAGGCATTTGAAGGTATGTAAGTATATTCTCAGGCTCCGTGTGACCAAAGGAGCTTGGGAGAGGATCAAATGTGTGGCAATTCAGAGTCTCATTGTATGCTTAGGAGCCAAGCTTAGTACCTGATGGTATGTAAAACCAGGTCCCCCACATAACCCATGGAGTCTCAAACTCTGCCCAGAGTACAAGACCTCAAGGATGTACAATGTGAAGCTTTTCAGTACCTTTGGCTCAGCCACACCTGCCTTTGTAGATAATATCCAGAAAGCAATTCAGTGATCAGCAACCTTGACTGCTGCACTTGTCTGTGTCCTTTCATTGCTGCCTTAGTGAGAGGGCCTGTAGGATGACCACTGATCTTCACTTGTCCTTGTGGCACTGATGATAACCAGAAAGGGCACTCTGAGCTTTTTGCAGCTATGCATGACTTAATTTTCTTCCTGCAGGAGTTGAAAACTGCCCTTTGCTTTGATCTTTATTCCAGGGAGGGAACAAAATAAACGATGTTGAACTCGTGTGGGGCTTTCTTGTGAAGTCAGAGAACAGTAATTGCTCATAAAAAATGTTTTCCCTCACAATGGGAAACAAATTTCTTTTTTATAATGGCTTCTCTGCTTTCAAATGGTGAGTAAAAAGAAACTTGTGGAAGGACAGAGGTGTGGCATCACTGAAAGATCTGTAGTACGGCATCAGGGTGTATCACTAGTAACTGTTTCCTCTCACAGTTCTTAGAGAGTCATAAAATTGTTTAGGTTGAAAAAGACCACTGAGATTCAGTCTGACCATTAAGATTGAGTCCAACCGTTAACCCAGCACTGCCAAGTCCACCACTAAACCTTGTCTCTAAGTGCCACATATAAAAGTCTTTTAAATATTTCCAGGGGTGATGACTCAACCACTTTTCTGGAAAGAATATTCCAGTGCTGGAGAACCTATTGGCAAAGAATTTTTTCTAATACCATTCTAAAATAAAAGTGGAGAGATTTAGATTAGATGCAGGGAAGAAGCTCTTTACCCAGAGGGTGGTCAGGCACTGGCACAGGTTGCCCAGAGAAGCTGTGGCTGCCACATCCCTGGAAGTGTTCAAGGCCAGGTTGGAGAGGGCTTGAAGCAACCTGGTCTACTGGAAGATATTCCTGTCCATGGCCAGGGTCTTGGAATGAGATGATCTTTAAGGTCCATTCCAACCCAAACCACTCTATCATTCTAAATCTCCCCTGGCACAACCTGAGGCCATTTCCTCTTGTTCTATTTCTCGTTACTTGGGACAAGAGACCAACACCTATCCCACTGCAACCTCCTCTGACATAGCTGTAGAGAGTGATAAGATGGTAAGAAGTGATTTTTGGGTACCATCAAAGGATCTCCAGTCTGGTGAAGGTGTTAAATATATATATATATATACTCAGCCATTTCTTTGTGAAACTAAGGAAAAGCATCAGAATCCTTGGCTGTGCACAGTATCTCACATGAGAAAAGTAAATTAAAATCAGCTTCCAGAAGAGGGAAAATACAAGGCATATATCCAGGACTTGGCAAAGCCTACTTCGTTTCTACTTGTATTGTGCTGAACAATGGTAGCTCTTCTCTCACTTTGTCCACATCTTTAGTCTTCCAAAACAAAACATGGAACAATGACACAGGATCAAGGGTTTATGTAGTCAAAAGCTTATCATAGGGTGTGTTGGAATGTGAATTTATTAGCCGTTCATGTATTTTGATACCCAGTCATGCAGTGTATCTGCTCTTGTGTACTGCCGAGTATCTTTGGTCTCGTAAATGTGAGGAAACTTGTGGCAAATAGCCATGAGGTCAGAGCAGGAATATAGGGAGGTTTGCAGCTTATCTCATGTAGTGGAAACTCATATACTTCTGTACCAAAATACGAAATAGATTCCTCCTACCTAAAAGGTGCAGATAGAAATGAAAACTTCTAATTTGTCAGCTTTCAGCAAAGTTAGTAATTACAGTGTAAGCAGGTGAAATACCAGATGTGACTTCACTTTTTGTTTATAATTCTGAAGAGTTTATGCATTTTCAAGAAAGATTTACATGAAGAACATAGATAAGTAAATAAATGGAGAGAGTATATGATTAATGTTTTTAAAATAGTAAATGCTTCCCATTTGTAACATTCTTGAAACAGATTGGCCATGAAGGCTTTGTTTTCTTTCTGCTTTACAAGGCTATCTGTGTTTTGTTTATTTACTGTACAAATTTATGTTCAATGCCTCCTTTTCTGTTTAATCCACAGTAGAATTTTGGTCATTAAACTGCATTAATACATGTTTAATTTAATCATTATAAAAATATACATATGATAAATTAATGTAGGGGTAATTAAAAGGAATTAACAAAATGAATAATGACAAAGCAGGAGAATGAAATCACATGTACGAGATCCAACATAATGTTAAGAAAAGGACTTGCACAGGAGCACAGTTTCACTATTTGCAAGCTACTTCAGGCACAACTGATATTGCAACAGATCCCTTCTATGAGGATGAATGTTTATTACTGCTTAGTATTGTCTGCTTACTACTGTCCTTATCTGTTGCTTCTCCTCTTGCACTGTGTCCAGAGAAGTAAAAATCAAAAAAGTTATTTCCACCTTTCAGTGTTTCTGCAGATTATGATTCTGTCAGAGATGCAGTGGTGTTGCCTTTCTCTGGTCTTAAAATTAAGACCCAAACGTAGTTAAGGGAAAAAGGGGTTTTTACCTCGGTATTTTTTCAAGGATCCTTAGGTGCACCACTTCGCCCAGGTGGAATGCGCTGAAATGCACACCGAAATGCACATACATGATAGATCGCATATACAATTTATAGGCCTTGCAAATTAGCACAGCTATCAAAGACTCCCCAGTGAGAGGCTTGAATGAACCCCCTATCCCGAAGAATTCCCCCCTGGCTGGGCCTATCTTAGTTTACAGGATGTGTGCTAGAAAGGACCTTGGTTTCTCGGGATGGCATAGGGCTTTCTGGCCTGCAGCTAGGAGGTCTCCAGGATGTTTGGTCTCCTGGCTTAACGGAACTTTGGGTCTAAGCTAAGTTATCAGACTTGAGGAATTACAAGTATGTGGGCTAAAAGCACTGAGGATACATGAAAGCTATATAAAAGGGGTATATAAAAAAGACTAAAAATCATCATGGCATCAGTGGCTGTAAGGAGTTGGCAGCAAGGCAGACGTAGCAGTTTGAACAAGCAACAGGAGCTTGTCTTGTGACTGTTTCAAGAATGGCAGTGGAAATGGTCAGCTGTGTTGACCAAATTGGAAGTGTTTAAATACAAGTAAATGAAGTGGCTAAGAACATTTGAAATACAGTAGGTAGGTAAATCAAGTTTGAGGGAAGAGATCCTTTCTAGCGAAGTTCCATAGCACCAATGAATTGGTTGCCATTTCAGGTCAGATGGGACTTGTTCAGAGTAGCTACATCTGGAGAAAATGTGAAACTTTTGGGGAATTTGAAATATGTAAACACAAGCTTGGTTACAGACTGGCTGGAAGATCAATATTCTAGTGTTCTCACAGCAAAATGAAAGTCCTGAGATTTTGAGTACCAGTTTGATATCCCTAGTGAGCTGCTTCTAACTATTCGGAATTATGTTTTTACTTCAAAATGTAGAGTAGTTTTGGAAGAAGCAGTTCAGTTTTGTAGTAATCCTATTTTAATAAACCCAGAAAAACAACAGTGATCTTGATTCACTCAGACAAACAAGATCAGGAATATCTTCAAATAAAAACTAAGTATGTGTTTGAAATGAGTGAATATTTACTTTATGTATCTCTAATTAGGACCATCCCACACTAAGTGTAGGTTAACACAGGCTTTTAGTCACTCAGTTCCCATGTAGCATTCTTGATTTTTTTTTTTTATATTCACTTTTGAAAAGGCAAAGTAATGTTGCAATTGCTGTTGGCACTGCAGTGAGACCTTTGGCCTGTTCTTGCCTTTGCCAAGTGGTAATTTTGTGTCTGGGAAGTTCATGTTGCTACTCTATGCCTCAGTTTTCCTCACCTGTAAAGGAGATGGTGGTGTTGAAATGTGTTGGTAGCAAAGGAGGCGGCAGCATATAAAATTGCTATTATTCAACAGTCAGCTTTAGTACGAGTTCAAATGCTGCACCTGAATGACTTAATATAACAGAGACGATTTTGTTATTGTCACTTACATGGTGAAATTAGGTGGATTTGATTCTGTGATTCAATTGCAGTAAGTCTGCATGGGGAGAAAGAAAGTGTCTTAAGATAGTGATGGGCATGATTCAGAGTGCTGACCCACATTTATGTGAGAATGTTTCAATCTGGCATAAAGAGGTTCCTACTCCAGTCTTCCTGTGACCACTCTTGCCCAAATCCTTCAGCAATCAGATGCAAAATCTTAGAACTAAACACTCCCAGATCTGACTGCTGTTAGTTCACTCTCTCATATATTCCCCCCCCACTCCCACAAAGTTCATAGTGTTGAAAGTGAGTCTTGGATTCATCTTGCTATGGAAAGGTGCAAGCCATAAAGCCCAGATTAAGGGGCTTGAAATTCTTTTAGAGCTGTACTGTGTCTGGCAATTTGTGTTCCTTTGGGGTTGACAGAATTTTTTTGGCAGTTAAATTTTCACTCCCTGAGTTTTGCTCTGAGATTCAGGTTCAAATAAATCTGAAATGTGGAGCAGAGTTCAGTCCAAGTGAGTGTTTCCCATGGTTTCTGTCTGAAATAATAAATCCTTTCTTGGAGAGAGAAGGGCAAACCTCCATTTGGTTCATCCAGAAGATTTGCAGATGCTTTTATGAACCTGGGTTTAATTTGGGGTTTGCGAAAAAGCCCTTTCCTATTTCTTCTATTCCTGCTTCAACTCTGGAGTATAACCCTGCCTGTGTCAGAGTTAACAGGAGTTTTTCACTCCCATTTGTAGCAAAGGCAGGATTTTCACTCTGAAGTTCTGCCTGTTTCTGTTTATTGCCCTTACAGGCCAAATACTGAGTTAGTAAGTATACTTAGTGAAGCACCTATTGAATTCAAGGCAGAATTTCAAAACCTCAGGATTCCATGCTATTCTTCTTAACTCTATTAAAATTGGAAATGTATTAGCTATGAAATGACCCAATAAATGACAAAATTCAATTCAGGAAGTGTAGCTCACTGAAGGCATATACATTCCTGGATCTTTTTTTCCCCTGCATTTTTAAAGAAGGCTCTCTGGCTGCCTTGAAAAATTCCTGTGCCTACTTCCCCAGAACTTGTTTTACCATATATACACACAGTACATATTATACCTCCTGATTTTACAAAAAAACCATGATGTTGTTCTGCTCTTCAACCCGCAGCCTTCTGTACCCCATAAACTGGAGCAAAAAACGTCTCTCTAATCGATCCTTATTTAATAAACAGTGTTATCAATGCCTTTGAGACAGCTGTATGACATGGGGACATCAGGACATTTGCTGGCTTGCCTTAATTGGCATAGCAACATTGTTTTTTGGCCTGGCACAGCAGATCCAAAATTGAATTTACAAAATCAAACTGTAGTTATCTACATTCCTTGATGTCCTCCCAGGTGAGCTACTGGGCTTCATGCTAATAACTTCTAAAGCAAGCAAACTTTAGCTAATTATGTGCTAGTTTATTCTCCCTTGCTAAATTTTGGCAGGTTGCTTCTGTAAATTATGAAAAATAAATGTGAAATATGCAGATGTCTTTTGTTTGAAGCAGATGTTTGGTCCGCCTTGCCAGAATCTAATCAGCTGTTTCCCCTGAGTTTTTTGTTTCTCCCCCCACCCCCAATATTGTCCAAGAGTTTATGAAAACACGAAAGGTTGGGGGACTGTAGAACAATAGGACGTTGCTTTATTTTCCAGCTACCAGGCTTCAAGGTAACTCAAGGTAGATTTTTTAGGCTGTTGTCTTCCCTGGCTAAAGTCACAGCAGATGCTGGCAGAGGGCCCATAAGGCACAATATTGTCTGCAGACAGAATTTGAATGCAACCTTGCCTGTCACAGGAGAGGTGGTGGCGAGTTGGGAAGGAGCCAGTGAAAGCCGGCTTTGAAGTCCTGATGGTGCTGTGTGGCCAAGACCTGCCAAGACTTATGTGCTTCCCCCATGGGAGCCTCACAGATGGAGCAGGTAAAGACCTCCGGGGCGCAGAGCAGCTGTGTTAAAGGCAAGATGGGTGGCAGGATCTGTTTCCCTCCTTGTTGCCCCAAGCCTCCCCTCTCCATGCCCTGGTGCCTACAGCCTGGCATGGGAGGAGGATGGGTTGGCTGGTGTGGCACCCCACTCTGCCTGGCTGGGCTAGAGGGAGACTGGCAGGAGTGTCTTAGTGCTCTGTTGGCATCTCAGCCAGCACCACCCTGCAGCACAGGGTCTGAATCTGCCTGCAGTGGTACAGGCTACTTGCTGTAGTCTCCTGGTTATCACAGCTGCTGAAAGTGAAGCCCTTTCCAGAAGTCTGATCCACACTATATCTCATACTTTTCCCCTGGCCTGCAGTTTAGTTTGGACTTCCAAGACACAGGTGTACTGACATAGCAGCTGTGCCTCCCTTCCTATGACACTGCACCCTCCTAAGAAGCATTTCTGTCTCAACAAGCAGCATTTACTAGTTACATGCCAACATAAAGTGCAGAAAATGCTCCAGATGAAGATTCCTCAAACCTTGAGGATCATCCTCCCTGCTGTTACAGCTCCAGCAGGCTCATCAGAAGTTCAGTATAAGAATAGTAATTATTTTTTCAGTAAGTGCTGAACACCTGCTTTGCACTTTCTGTTAAGGCTTTCACAGCATTTGATTGTGCATGGATTTAAACTTCCAGCCCTCCTACAGGTAAAGTATCAATTTTCCCACTTTTCTTATAGGGAAACAGACACAGAAATAGGCAAAGCGATGTTTTCTTAAAAGGAGAAAAGATAAGTTTTGTGTTTAAAAGACTTTACCGGTGTCACGTCATCCTGATGATGTTAGTCCGTGTCACAACCTCCTACTGGACATATTTTTCCAGCTGCTGCCAGAGCTTCTCTCGTGCATCAGCAGAAGGGCAGCACAATGTTGGGATTTAGCTCTGATGTTCAGAGCACTTCCTGTTTGGGTGGATCTGCTGATCTTTTCCAAAATCTGTACTTTTACCTTAGGTGCTGGAAGCTGAATGGCTGCCTGAGTTGATAACAAATTAGCATCTCTAGGAGCCAAGAGGTACAGAGCAGTAGGCAACTTCTGAGCAATAAGTACTTCAGTATTATGGTCCTACTTATTTTTTATCATGGCTGAAGCACAGATCAAGGGTCTGTAGTGATAGATGCTTTGGAAGCAATTAAAATGAATAGTCCTTTCCCTGGGGACAGAGGTCTTGAGATTGTGGCAAAATGCTCTTTATTTGTAAATAGATTGCTGGAGGGAAGGATAATTCAGTAGTGTAAGGCTGCTGGGGAATTTTTTTACAGTAAAACTGAAGGGGGAAAAAAACCATTGCCAATTTTTATTAGCTTCTTTACATTTAGAGTTGAAAGAATCTGGGTTTGGTCCTTCCAAAAGCATTTGTTTATCTGACTGTATCATCAAGGAATATTGGGTTTTTATAAAAATGAATCCTCATAAGGCAGTAGGAATATATAGTCCTTTGATTATTCAAAAGATTGTACAAATCAAAATAAATTTGCCTGAGCTATTTAAAATAATTAACCTTTGACAAACCTCCCTCTCTGGTAATGGAATAGTAACTATATGAATAAAAGATAAGTCATGATATTCAATGAATTACAATATTCATCCCATAAATTACAAGATAAGACAGCAGTATAATCTATGTTTTTATAACTGTAAAATGTCCTGAACAGTAGCCCCTGTGCTCTTCAGGTTATTTTCTTTTCTTTGAGGTGTGCAACTCCTCTTGTATGAAGGGCTTCCCAAGTGATGTTAAGTTTCGGCAGTGTTCACAAATGCTATGACCTAGGACTTCCTTCCCTGCTCTGAAAGGGAGTCTGTGCCTTAATGGGAAACCCATGCTACAAAGGGATTTTCCTGAATTGTAACAGTAAGTGCAAATTACGATCCTGGGAGTCTCCTGCTATATAACCAAGTACAATGCCAATAAACCAGGGGTGTAAACCACATGAGCATATGGACAAAATATGGTCTGAATGGCATGATTATGTTTCTCAGGCCATAATGAATTCATCCCAAGGTGCAACTGTACATCTGTTGTTATAGCATTCATGATAGCAAACACTACAGTTAAGGTTGCAGTTTAACTCAAATTATAGCCACCTGTTTCCATTCACTAACAACTTTCTTAAAAATTATTCCTTCTGGACTGAGTCAAATCAGTTCTAAAATGTTCATTCATTTATATATTTATTTGGGGGAAAATATGCTTGATTTATTGAGTAGGTAGGCTGAAAGACACTCCCTTCCTGCCCCTCCTAACCATTCCAACCCTGTTGATTTTCACCAGTACATTTCCTTAAAAATAAATCATATCCTTTGGCTTTTGAGGGACTGATCCAACTTGTATTGATTTTTTGGTGAATACTGTATTGGCTTTCTGTGGCTCACTTTTTGGCTGCTGGCATGCACTAATACTGTGTAGGAACAGATCTGATTACTGCATATGAAGCTTTAGGTGCTTAGAAGTTAGGAGTCTTGTCCAGACTGGTTTTACAATATCTCTTCCTGATTGTGTAGTCAATAAGTGTTGCTTACATGGCATCCCATCTTTCTTTAGCTGGGAAAATCCAAACCATGGTATTTATAGACTGGAGATAAAGGGTAGGATCCCTGATTCTTGACAGCTGATACCAAGGAAAATAAATTTGTTAAAAACAAGTTTGCCACTCCTCTGGGAGGGATGAGATACCAAAGACTAAATGCTGTTATCAAAATTTTAAAAATGGCAAAAGAGGAGAATCTAGTTTTGGGTCTACAGATATCACGTTCTCTTTCACTGTCTTAAAAGCTTTTAATCCACAAGTCAACTTTGCAAATGTTTTCCATGTTAAGATATACAAATATTAAAGGAGGGTCTGCTACTCATACTTAAAACAGAGATCAATATCAGTGATACATACAACATTTTGAAGTGTGAATGACCCTGAATGTGATAGACTCACAACAAATAAATATTTATGGAGCAACATAATTTCTTAGCAAGTGTCCATAGTGTATCTGTTATTGAATGCTCTGCATTGTGCTTTCATCTGAGGGGAGTAAATCACACCATGATTTCAGGTTTAGTTTTGATATGGCAGTATAGGGAGCTGTTTGGTGCACTCTGGTATGGGGTTTCTTTGCAAGCCCTCTCCTGACAGCTGCATGAGTGCAGGAGGGAGATTCCATGGTTCTTGAAAAACTGACTCCCCCCACCATAGTCAGCTCCCTCTGAGGGGCAAATGCTGATCCCAGCCTGCAGCCTGAAGGGCCAAGTTAGACTCCAGGTTAACCCACAAAAGTTGGTAAGAAAAAAAGATTCCTTCCCTTGAGACTTGAGAGCATTATTGCTCCTTTTCTCTGCCTGCATGTTGCTTACTGCTCCACTGGAAATGAATGCAGAGTACATTAGGGTGCACAAAAGTCAGAAAAAGAGTTTCTCTGTCCCTTTTACTTCGATTATGTAAGTGGTCCCACTCACAAGGGACAAGGAAGTTCTTCAGTGCACACAGAGTGCCTCTTTTTTTATGGAACAGCATTGTTCAGCTTTTATAGACTTAAAATCCAAAACGTGGCTTGAGAAGGGTACTCATGCCCTCATGCTTTCTCAATAAAGAGGAAGCTGAGAAAAGACTTGCCTGCAGCCTTGCAGCAAGGCAAGGGCAGACTGGGGCTTGGAACTAAGGTCCCAATCCTGTGCTAACCCCTGGGACTCTCCTTCTTTGGGCTGGCTCTGCTGCCTTCCAGGCTCTCCATGCCTGGGAAGGTGAGAGCTTTAACGGGCTGTAGTGCAACAGCTCCGTAAAACCTCTGCCAAGTGCACAAAAATTATTCCATTTGGCCAAGTGACTTCACTGTCATGCGTTCATTGTTACAAGCAGGGACAGCCATTGTGGTAGAAATTGTTGGAAACAGTAGCAAAAGATTGTGTTTTGTTTGGGGTTTCAAAAAAAAAATGTGTAAAGCTGCTGCTTGAAATTAGCATTTTTGTCCGTTTGCTCTCTTGTCAGCATGTTTTCTACCAAACTCCTGTTCTCTTGGGTGGGACAGAGGAAGATGCTGGCAAGATGGGCAGATGGATGGCAAGCTGCCACTCAGCCTGGAGCTTGCAGTCCACAGCTACCTAGACCCAGAGGCCTACACGTGGCATGATTTGAAGCCTAAAAGAGAAAGTGAACTTTCAGTGACTCATTTCAAATAACTCTTTTTTCCTTACCTTTGTTAAAATGTGCCTTAGTTAAAGCTTGTATTATCACAATTAAAAAGAGGCATTGATATAATTATGTAGTAATTGCAGTAAATTATCAAGATGAAATCATTAAGGCAGCTTTTTCTATTATTGCTGCTTAAGTTAGATGTCTTATTATATATATTTGGACGAGAAGAAAAGAAGAATTCTCTTGCAGCTTTAGTATTACTAAAAATAAAGGAAGATTGTGCTCTTCTTCTGCTGCTTACTGACACTGTCAAGAATAATGTGAGTGACATGGAACCAAAGCAAAGTGTGTTCTTCCCCGAGCCCTAACTGAGTAGCATTATAGCTCATTTTATTAGGCTCTCAGCTGTGAAGTGGCCGGTTTTTTCTTGAACTTGCAGGCAGTGGAAATTATTTACTTCACAGAATAAGAGTATTTTCTGCTTACGAGTTAGCCATTTGCAGAAAAAATGTTATTTACATAGATGAATTCATGGGGGAGAACATGAAATTGACCACTTTCTTTTCTTTCCTTGTGAAAATCATCTGTGGGTATTCTTGTTTTCTGTTAGGGATGTAAGAGGAAAGAAGGGGGAATATTGCTTCAGTCTGTCCCTCTTAACAGACTTTTTATATGGGCACAGAGTCCAGAAAATCTGCTGATGGCAATGATCTATCTGATTTCCAAGATTTGGTGTATAGAAAAATATTAACAATGATGCAATTCTGTATTACTTCATTCTTGTTTATTCTTTTGTATATATTTATCTATCTTTTCAAGACAAAACAATAGTGTCTCACTCAGGGGATTGGTAGTTGGATATAGAGCCTTTCACCAGGTCAGGAGCTCAGATTTGTTACAGGTCAGTACTGCCTGGGAGTTGCTATCATGTGACAGCTGCTCAGTGGCCCTTTATGAAATGAGTTTGGTGGTCCCAGTTCGCGGCCTTGAGAGCAGGTGTCTTCAGCTCAGATCAAACCTGAGGGTGCCAGTGCAAAACCCATTGTTGGTAGAAAAGAGGAATTGCACTTGGGTATAATGCTCACAGTTTGCATGAACTTAAAAAAAAATCGAGAGGGCGAACAGACATGTCTAGAGCCTCAGCTGGTGTAGACTTGGCATAAATAAATTAAGTGTAGTTGCAGTGATATCACCAGCTGATTAAAATAGAACTCACTTTGGTCAGACTGTTTTAGTAATCTAGAGGTTACTGACATTACAGTAATATTTTAAGTAAAGATGAAAATTACCAATCCAAGTACCTTAGAATTAAAATCACATTTAAAACTCCGGGCTTCCTGAAATTTGGAATAGTACTAATTCTTCCATCTTGTGATGCCCTAAGATAACCATACAGTTATGGTTAATGGATTTTACTGTTTGTTGTCACAAGGAGGTGAAATTTGATTTCAAAGATACATTAGTCTCCAACTTTTAATGCCTCTCTGCTTTTAATGGCTTAGCCTGTGCTTCTGCCAGAGCAACAAGCCCAGGCAAGCAATTCTGAACTGTTGAGGTATAGTGATGGAAGAAGTGAAGTCTTCTATCAAGGAAGCTCCTAACACTAGGGGAGCATGAAAGTCTCACAACACTTAAAAAAACTTAGCAGTTGAGAAGTAGTTCAGTTATCTCTGATATCACTGAAGTCTTGTTTAAGAGTAGTCTCAGTCTGACAGTGTCCAAGAGAAAGTAAGAGAACCATTTGCTCTAGAAAAAAATATTTCTGTTATGTTTCTGTTATGTTCTGAGATTTTGCTGCAGCATTTCAAATCTGAGTTGTTTTAGTATTTATTTCAACAGGAACAATACAATGGCACAGGGTGTCTTAATTTTGTCATAAAGGTGAGACTGAAGGGAAATATTTATAAATTGTCCAAAGTAATTCTGTGCTTTAAAGGGCAAAGTCCCTCTTTGTACGGGGTGTATCATGGAAAGAAGTTGAACTTCTTTGAAATGCAGACTTCAGCCTTAATTCCATAGTAGTGACTAGCACTTCCATTGCTTTAGGCTTAAAAAATGATGGAGACAGAAAAGTAGCCTCTTCTCAGTAACTGTTTTTCTTCATAATATATAACTTATGTTCTCTTTCTTTAAACTCACTATTCTCATGTCTGATATAATTTAGGGAGCAGGCTAACACACTGATTTTTTTTTTTTTCTTACCTCAGAGCTGTCAGAGGAGGGGACAAAAAGGCAAGCAAGAAAAAAGGAGAGAGGACTGAAATTACAGAAGGGGTGGTGAAATGACATTTTTAGTGATCCAGTCTGTGCTGGATGATTCAGTCTTATTTTCTGCACACCCCTGGTTGTTGATTATGGACAAGGACTAGAAGACTTGCCAGATGTCTTAAAAAAAAGTCAATTATCAAAGTGTTTTAATCCTCTCTAGTGTCAGATTCCTTCACAAACTTGTACCTTGTGTCATTCATAGCTTACTGACTTTGTATGTTGTTTGTTTTTCTAAGTCTGACCTTATTTACTGTCTAGGAACAATTAGTGCCATGATGAGACAAATACAGTATTCAAAGACATTTGCTTCAAAAGGATCCGTTTCAGTATTTACAAAACTGAAGGTGGTGGGATTCAGCTACAGATTAGTCCAGCCATTAGAAAAGGAGGCAAACACTGCTTGTGCAAATACTTTTGCTACATCTAAATGGAATAAATTGAGGCTTTGGAAGAAGGAAGGGTAAGAATTCCAGCTGCCTCCTTTCTTTCTAGCTGAAACTTGGAGGTACAAGGGCATAGCTAAGCTTACCTTATTCAGTCACCCAGAAAAAGACACCACTTGAATGCACTCTCTGAATAGAAGGCACAATGATAATAGCAACGTCACACAACAGAATGGCTTCTGCCAAATCGCTTTAGCCTTTCTGCATGATCATCAGGACCAGCAATCTGTTAACCAGCCCATTCTCTAGGTTTTGCTGTAGCAGTATGCTTTAATTTGAGATTACCGTTGCACCTAACAAGAAAGAAACAATTATTGAGAGATGGTTTAAAGGGGAAAAACAAATCAACAAAAGAAATCTCACAATCCAGAAGAGCCAAATATTGGAAGGTGAAGGGAAGACTAAGAAGAAATTGCCTGTTACAGAACTTCATTAAAGCCATTTATTAGCTTTGTAATGCCTAACAGTCTTCTGGCTCCAGAGTTTTTTCATATAGGGGGCGGATAAGGGCGCGTTTCACTTTCATTTGCATTCTTGATCCCTGCTGCTCTGTTTATGGCATTGATGCTACTCATACAGTCTTTGCAATATTAATTTTTAATTTATGATGCTCATTAGGAGACACTTAAAACAGAACAATTATCATTTATCTTGATATATTATTTACTAAGACTTGCTGTCATGGTTAGGGACCTGTGATTAGTGGGAGGGGAATAGAAAGCAGTTCCAAAAGGTGCTTGGCTGAAGCAACTGAATCTGAGGAAATGGTTGTCACCACCGAAGGCCTGAAGTTCTGATGTCTAAGCAAAAGACTTGCAGCACCTAATCAAAACTCAGGAGGAACCTTTGAAGACGAGACTGGGACAGTGCTTAATGAACCTGCAGGATAATATTAATGAAACTCCCCTGTAAACCACCAGCTCATCAATTATTCATCCTGCTTTTGTCCTGGTACTTTAGTGTCTTCCTTTTTCGTCGCAATATGATTACCTTTTTTTTTGTTCCCTGTATCCTCATTTTCTTTTTGAGGATTTGCTGACGTGTACCCCTGGTAGCACTTCCTCCGTGGGAAATTCTGTTTCTTGTGGCAACTGCACAGTATCCACAGGAACAAGATAGGTAAATTGTGTTCTTTGAGGCATTTGGATAACTCTGTTGCATTTATTAAGACTTAGTAAACCAGATCACTGATACAACAGCCTTGGAGAACCTGATTTTTGAAAGGCTACCACACTGGAAACTCAGATTCATGTATACATTTCTTAATTAATTTGTCGGGTTTAGTAAGTTATTGTGACACTATCTATATAGAAGTCTACATGGCAAAACAGAATTTCAAATAGTGGTGACCTACTAGGAATATATAGCCGTGCTCTTTCCTTTCCCTCCTCCTTAACTGTCCCTCTTACAGGACGTCTGAGAATCCCTGCCTTTAGTCTCTGAGTTCCCAGGTTGTTTATATTGTATGCTTGTGCAGAAGAGAAGGAAAATTGGATGTTTTGGAGCCTGATAATTGCAACTCTGCATCTGAAACCAATTGCGGTATTTTTGACTTTGTTTTATTTAGTTATTTTTAGACTTCCTGAAAGGGTTATTATTTCTGTTTGTTTTCTGTTTGAAATCAAAGCAGGAACAACAAATTACTAATTTTGTAATCTATTCCCTGGACCCTTGGCTTTCAATTTTTTAAACCATTGCACAGCATCAGTGGAACTGTATGCAGAAAACCTCAAGGGCCAATGCCATCAAACACCTTTGAGACGCATGCACCATTCCTTGCCTCTTTTCTGTTGAAAATCTTGACACTGCAACTAATCTCAAAGGCAACCACTGTATTGATAAACTATATTTTCTAGAGGGAAGGAATTATAAATTATGAGGTTCAGCAATTCTGGCAGGTTTTTTTTTTTTCTCTTTCACCTTCTGGATTTTGCAAGTTTGTATTTAGAATGTATTTATACCAGAAGGGGAAAACAAAAAAATCCCCTGCCCAGTGTTATGCGAAAGCTGATGCAACAGTCTATCATGACTCCTTCAAAACAGTGTAATGAGGACAGCACACAATGCTACATCTTGTATTTATGCTCTGTAGCATGTTTCATGTCCAAGCCAGTTTAAAACCTTAACAGATTTATCTTTGCGGCACTCCTGTGAGCAAGGTAGGAATTGTTACCCTCTTTGTGATGTTGTATCAAAACTTCATTAGGCCCTGGGATGCAAATGCTAAAAGGCATGGGAGAAAGCATTCAGCACACAAATCAGTTGTTCATGTTATTTTGCACTCTGTTTTAGATTCAGATCCGTTTGTAAAGAAAGCACTGCAGAATGATGATTTCTGCCCCTTCCCCAGCAAGACCAGCTCTGACTACTGCTGTAAATAATTGGTGTTTGGAGTTAGTCGTATCCTAAACCTGAGAATATTTATCTGATGATATTTTTTCCTCATTAACTGACAAAATATTCCCAAAGAGTTCCCTAATTGTTATACTGCATGAATTCATCTAGATAGAATTCTGAAAACCAATAACATAATTTGGAGGTGTAAATCCTGTGATCTGGTATGACATGAGTACTCAGAGCTGCATCCTGACCCATGCACGAGCAACGTGACACATCCACATGTCAAACTGCAACCCCACGCAGGAACTCGCTTGTCTCCTGGAAACCTTATAGCTGTGTTAGTGTGGCTTTGCTGCCGGGCTTACTGTGGTGGAGCAGGGGGATGAGGAGACAGGCAGGCAGCGTTACACTCGTACAGTGATAAATGGAGGTTTCCTCATGCCCCTGTGCTCTCTGTGCAAGCAGGCACCAGGGCTCGAACAGCCCGTCTGAAAATGAGTGTTGGATTAAAATCAAGACACTCTAGACTTTTCTATCCATTCCAGCTGGTTGTACAGGGTTTCATTCATCACCTCTAAAGAATGTTTTTGGATTAGTCTTACATCTTTCCAACCAAATCCAACCTTAGCTGCTCTGGTAATTTAATGTTAGAATTGCAATTTACTATAAACCTTCTTAGCAGGCAGGTAATCAACTTAACAGAGTTTATTGCACAAGCAGCTGTTCAGCAATCTAATATTATTATTTTTTTTTTACCTGTTATTTGCAGCTGCAGAACAGGATAAATCCACATTAGTTCCAGTCTGCCTGACAAACAATCTCATCTCTGCCATGTTCTAATTTTCGATAACTTTTAAGATCTGGCTTCTGCAAACTATGAAACACATAAATTAAACAAAATAACTTTGAATGAAGCAAGCCTGCTTAGTTTCTCTGGTTTACATGCCAAAGGCTTGGCAGTTATATGGCATGTTAGTGATTTCTTTCTATTTCTTTGGTTTTGGCTTCTGCTTTTTTGGTTTGTTTTCGAAAAGGGTTTACCTATGTTTCTCAGTGGTTAGGGGAATTGCTAATGTTTTAACGTTATAGGAAGAACAACCCCAGGTGCATATAGCATTTGAAACAAGGCACAGCAACGAGGTGAGATGAGTAGGTGTGTTCTTTCTAAGGATGGTGTGTGCAGTAACAATATTGGGGCTTTTAAACCGCAATCCTGTTTCCCTAAAGCATTCTTCATGATCACATTCAGCTTTTGTTGAACCTGGCAAGAGGGGAAAACTGGTAGTGTGCATGTCACTGTGTAGCATAGCGCAGCTCTTTTAATGCTGGCTCTTTATAATCTTTGTAAGGTCATGTAACTTTTCTGATTTTTGCCCAGGGATAACTTTTCCCTTATTTTAGCATATTTCCTTTTGTCTGGTTTGGCCAGTAATTGACTTTGTCCTTTTTTCATTTATTTCTCTGCCTCCTGGTTGTAGCATCTTCTCCCTGGAGTCTCAGGTTAGAAGTTTTCCCTTTTGTGAAACCATGACAGGTGCCTAATTGAATGATGAATGTCCCTTTATTACTCTGTAATTGAACTGCCAGCTTTTTGATTGGTTTGTGGAGATGCTCCACTCCTCATCAAGCACTGCGGGGGGCTCCAGGGCTGGCAGGCTGGGCCTACCCTCCATCTGTCTAATCGCATCTCTCCCCTACTTGGGTTTTGGGTGGGGAGGGGGCTCGGGGGGAGGAAAGTCATAATAAATTATGCTAATTCGGCGTCGCTGTGACAATAAGAATATCGCATTGTTGCATGCGTGGTGGCAGCAAATGCGAGAAGACGTTTTGTCGTCGTGGCTGCCTGGCCTGACAGGCCCTCGATGAAGATTAATGGCCCTCACCTGAGTGACAGAGCGGAGGATTGTGGGGCAGAGAGGGTCATTCATCATACTCTGACAGGTGTCATTCACTCCGACAGCAGTACCACTGTCGCCTGGCTAGGGGTTCCATTTTTCTGCCAGTTAAGCAAGGAGTTTAATAACATCCCCAGAATTAAAACTCATTCTTTGTAGCAGGTCTGACAGCTGAAAATAAGAAAATCAATTCTTCACATGTTACAGCACAGTTAACTGACTAGGGTTTTGACTTTAATTTAGTCTTTGGGCTGAATTTCAAGCAGGCTGCTTTTGTAAGACATCATCTATTAAAATTTACCAATAGCACTAACTTCACTTTTATTATTGTGGCTGGATTAAAATGCAGCCTTTAATAGTGGATGTCATTTTCATTTGGTGCAAGCTCAAGCTCTTACAGCTCTGGTGAGGGATATTCCACTCCATCCTCATTAGTGATGTTTATAGCTTCTCTCTTCATTAATATTGATCCCTTAAACTACAGAGGAAAACAAGACAGACACTAATACAAACCATTTTGTATCATTAAACTGTTTGGATTTCTTGGTTTCAGTCATTGTGGCAAGCTGAATAAAATATTTCAGAAATTAAAGAAAAAAAGGAAGAGACAGCACAAACTTCTGGCTGCTCTTTGTGGGAAGAACCAGGTTAGCCTTCAGGCCCTGTGCTGCTGATGGCTTTGTGCTTCCAAATGGGGTTGGCTAATCCTGGGGAAGGCTTGGAAGTAGCCTTTGAGAAAACAGTGCTAAAATAACAACCTTAGTATGTGTTTAATATCTCAGCTAGTGAAGCTAGGACAAAAATGTTTGTTTCATTTACCTCATTAAGACTGTTGTAGCCAAGGGACAGGCATGACTAGCTGGAATCTCTGCCATGGAAACATGAACGAAGAAGACAGATTGATATCTGTGTAACTTAGGAGGTTTGCGATTCATCAGTGTGACACCACCACGAAAAATGCAACCAGGATGCGGAGAAGTGTGAGATCAAGTGTTTCCAGTGGACCTGGAAGCATTATTGTCACTGCATTAGGCCAGAATGAAACAATATCCACAGAAATGTGTGTGGTTTGGGTCAATGTCATCAAGACGGATTAATTCCATTTGGAGTAAGTGCCACAAAAAGGCTGCTAGGGTGATCAGGAAAAGGGAGAGCTGTCTTACAAGGAGAGAACAAAGGACCCCAGCTTGTTGGGACTAATGAAATGAGGGCTGAGGAGGACTGTGACTGCTCTCCTCAAATACTTCAGGGGAAGCAAACTTAGGGAGTTGAGGAGAGGACAGTTTGGTTGGACAGCCTAGGGCATTTCTTCCAGTCTTGTGTTCTTATAAAGCAACCATAATTTGTCTCCATGTAGATAATAACTCAAGAACTGGAAGAAATTGCATGCATACCTCTCAGTCTCACTGAGATATTGTAGGGAAGGAAAGGTTTTGTTTAGCGGTGGTGAGGGAGGACAGGAATTTATCACATGTTAGGAAATTTATTTCTGTCTCTGTTGCAAGTGCAGAGGGAGTGTAGGACAGCCAGGCTCCTCCACAGACACTCATTCAAGTATCAGGAGTTATATGAGAGAAGTTTGTACACCTCAGCAATGTGAATAAAGAGTTCTGTGCTTATTTTGTTCTATAGAGAGCATGTTATAGTATGCTTTAAATTCTTGTAAATTTTTCCCTCTACTCAGTGTAAAATGTTAAATTTTATCCTGTAGAGGCTACTCTGCTTTGAAAGGAAGAATTTTCTCCTCTGTTTGTTGCTAGTGTTGTGAGTGAGCTGCATTTAAACAGACAGTGTAGAGGTAAACTGGATACATAATGTAGAAAAGCAAGTTGACTATACAAAGTAATAGATAAGAACATTTTACAAGTGTCTATTTGGTCTTAGCTGATTGTGTATGCATGTGGTGTTTCTTTCCAGTGTAAAGGAGAGGAAGAAGCACTTTTTTTTTTCTTTTTCTAAAATCATTAAAAAATGAAGTCCTCTCTAGTTCCTGCAAGTTATTGCAGTTTTGTGCATGAGAGATTAAATAATAACATAATATTGAGCAGCCTCTGACGTCAGAAAAGGAATATTGTATGGAGCATGCTGTACATGCATATCAAGGTGAAGGAATGTCTCTGACCAAGAATTGAACATAGTGGCATATTAGAGACTTTTCTGACTCTTGAAAATTAAACAGCCTCTTGGGCTCTATTTGGTTCCAGTTTCACACTGGATTGGAGGAGAAGGGTCATCAGTGTAGTCGAATTGATATGATAAATTGGTCATAAGTTTGCTATTACTGTTTTGTAGCTGTGCAGCCAAAATCATGTTTATTCTGAATATTTTTAATGTGTAGCTACATGCTGTATGAGTGAAGTGAAAATAGAGAAGTGGAAGGGCTTAGGTATTTTCTAGCAGAACAATTGTTCTTGTCTTCAGTATTGCTCACAGAAATGAGAACTGGTTTAAAATTATGTGACTCACTGAATATCTGGAAAGCAAGTCTTTTCACTAAAGGCAGGTTTTTTATAAGGCAACTCTAAATAAATACATGCTTATGAACCTAAAGAAAAATGCCCTCTAATTTTTTTTTTTCAGCTAGTAAGAGAAACATGATTAAAACACGTCTGTTACCTCACTAATGCAAATACCTCTATATTAAGTTACTTCAGTTTTTCCCTTCTCAATCTGGCTGGGTCTGCACTCCAAAAAGGAGATTCAATGAGAATTACACATGCAAAATATAGGAACTTCACAATCAAATACCTGCCTGTAGAAATACACTAACACAAGTTTGTTGTTTCTGGTCTTTTTTTCCTAAGCTGCAACTATAGGAATCTCACCTACCTTTCCTCATGGTTGTCATTCTAATCTGATAACAAACAGTGGCCCTGGAATTTCCATGTATTTATACATTAGTGCAATTTATGTGCTCAAAGGCACCCAATGACTTGACAGGAAGACGCTGCAGAATCTTTTGGAAGTTTCACCCCAAACAGAAAGTGACCATTTTGATGCTTTATGGGGCAATTTTCCATAGAAGAAATTCTTAACATGCATATTGTGCTTTCCAGGCTTCATCAATCACAAGGAAGATATTTCTCTATTATAATCTATTATGCAATAAAATATATATACTAATCAGTTACTCCAAGAATTTTTAATTACTAAATGATACTGAAAGTTTTGGATACTTCATGCTAGCACCTGCTGAAGACAGGATGTGAGCTTACAAGGTCAGAGTGGGAAAACTGAAGGCCACAAAGTGAGTGGGTGACTACTATTAGTCTACTGTATTTTGCCAAAATCTGATTTTTCTCCATAATTTAACAGCAAAAAATAACAATATATAGAACTTGTTATTTGACATCATCCAGTAGGACAGGATACATAATTCCAATTTAGGAAGTGCTGACCCTGGTGAATTGTGAGGCAGAGATGAGATTAACACCCTGTTCTGATTCCCTCAGACAATCTGGCCTAGTTATTTTAAGATGTAGGAAGGTATTAACCAGTGCAAATAAAAATAGCAAAAGGAGTGCTAAAGTAGCTTCTTACTGAGCTGACTGTACTTCCTGTTCTAATTATTTTCACTAAGCCACTAAGCACTGCTGATAGTTCATTTTCTCTTTATTTTTTTTTCCCCACCATGAATCCTGGCACCTGTACATCATGGCTTTCTTCTGGGTAACAACATCTGTATGGAAATCTTAAACAATGTTTTGGAGTTTTGAGTGGATTCTTATTACATTACTTAAACCAAAAGAAATGTGTTTCTAGAGCATGGCCAGACGACTGGCTTAGGTGAAGGTTTCTATACAGACCCTTAATGGTTAGAGTAAATGCAATGTCTTGGGCATTTGAAGTGGATTTCCCAGCCATCCACAAGTTTGTTAACCTATCCAGAAGGAAACCCTTAACTACCCATGCCTAGATGCCACAATGGGAAATCTTGAGTATTATAGACTCTTTTGCTATATGTTGTACTGTGCCCACTTATTACTCTGCTCTCGCCCAACTAAAATCAGCAAAGTCAACTAACTTAGCTGAGTGGACAGATTTTTAATTTTACCATTAGATATTGACCATTGTGTCAGCTGTTTTGTGGTTATAAAAAGGCATTTAATTCAATTTTTATGTAAGCGATGCTTTTGTCCAAGACAGCTTCAGATGCATAGTCACTGATGAAAGTGTAAAGTATTGAAAGTTTGATATTAAATGTACAGCAATGAGAACATGACTTAAAGAGGACTCTAGCAGGCTCAATTACAGTAGAAGTTAATTTGATAGGGATCATAGACCTACACTGTAGCCAATTAGTAGGATGAAACTGGAGTACACACAACAAAAGGGCCTGATAATAAGCAAAGTGCTTAGGAACAGAAGCCAAATGAAAATGAAATAAAAGGCTGTCATCCAAAAATCTCTGGTCTTGAGAACATGGGACAGCCTCCAAATGGATGATTATGGCATTTATCACAAGGTACATTGGGTCAAAATACCCATTAAGGTTGGTACAAAAATTTCATAAACAGGAAACTGCATAAAGAAAAAGGGGACTTGAAAAAAAGAAGAAAATGCTAATCTAATCTGCTCTCAGTTCTCTTGGATCTACAAAGGTAACATACATGCTTATATTCATTCTGCCTTTCAGATCATAATTCCTCGTCTGAGTTAAGATCCTGTTTGCTTTAGGTACTGTAGCAGAGAGAGGTATTTCCAGAGGCTGGTCCAACCTAGAGTGATGAGGGAGCCAATCTACTTTATCAGTGACAATTTCCCCTGACAGGCAGAAGCTCAAGGTGTGTTTCAGCTGAAGCACATCAGATTAAAACTTAAATGCACTGTAGTATGAGGTAGATCTGTTCTGGCTGTAGCAGAACAAATGGAGGGGTGGACACTTAACCCCAAACACAGGCACTGCATGGTGATGCTGCTGGTGGATGGTGCTTCAAGGCATAATGGCAGAAAACGAGATGTATGCTTTAAGGTATAATGCTACAGAATGACTTCAGCAAGCTGCAGATGATGTTACCAGAATCTAATAGAGTTACAGTAAATAACGCATGTCAGGTTGGTAATATGGGCCATTGGATGATCCTTGTGGACACTGACCTAATGGCACAAGGCCACAGTGAGGGGATGAATCAAGGAAGCCTCTAGGAAAGTGAATACTCTCCAAAAGAATGACACTCAAAAAGCTTTGGGGCAGAAGGAATGAAAATGACATTGCAAGTAGAAATAGCAAGAGACAGACTCCAGCACATTGGAGTTAACAATTCTGAGGGAGTTCGAGAGACAAGAGACTTATCAAAGAATGTGCATTTGAGATCATGCTGAGGAGTCCCATGTGCTGCGCATTGGAACCATGCTAATAGATTCATTCTAAGGCCTGAAAAGACCTTTATGATTATTACTTTTGTAATACAAACCAAAGCGCCTTATCTTTTAATTTTGCATTAAACTGCTAATGTTTATTATCTAAGCATACCAGATGCTTACACTAATAAGGCTTCTTTCTAAAAGATTTCAAATTGTTAAAAATATACCATCTTTTCCTTGCTTAAAGTGTTCCCTTTGTTAATTATTAATTTTGTCTTTGTGGCTACCAACTATTTCATCATGTTGCACGTATTTCCTGCTCATTTAGAGACCAACACATGGATATCTTCCTTTCATATTCAAAAGTGGATAACTCTTCATCATGTGATACAATAATCAGACTCCTAACCTTTTCTTTTGAGTAACTCAGATACCTTAAAGAAGTGTGTTAGTCAATGTTATTGCCTTTTACCAAAATGTAATTTTATTAGTAATAGTTTAGTTGAGATAACCTTTTTTTCCCATCCTAAACTAATTAATTAATTAGTATTAATTAGCATTAATTGTAATCTTTCTTAGTTTTATACATATCTCATCCAAAATCAGTGTTTTCATAGCTTTTCATAAGGCCAATGTCAGGCTGTTCATCTTATCATTATCTTAATAATCCTATTTATGCTTTCTAGTCATCAACCTTCTTCCACACAGTGGAGGAAGCAAATCAAAGACATGGATGGAAAATCTGTGACATGCATACTGCAAAGAAATTTAGATCAAGAGCTCCTGTACCATGGCTGGGAAAAAAACCCTGTAGTTATTTGGGATGTCACTGCTGTTACACAGGTAAACAGTGACCTGTTCCTCACAAAGCAAAAACGGGAAATCTCTGAATCTGCCATAAAAAGTTGAAAAAATGCTCACTGTGTTGTAGTGTGGCTGTGGATGAACACAGCCCTTTTAGTCTACACAGGAACTGTCTCGGGGCTTTCAAAGCTCTTTAAAACTGGAGGTGCCTAGCCAAGAAAGAAATTCTTGCATGTTAAATTCATCTTAGTCTGGATTTTGGGTTTTGTTAATAAAGCAAAAATTGCTTAGAAAATTGTCCAGGATTTGCTGTTGAAAATCTCCTGGGGACTGAATTTGAGTTCACGCCTGTTGTGGGTAGGGATCTCCCAGCAGGGATCTCTCTGCAATGGACAGTTCAGTTCAGGTATCAGCCTTTTAGAACGTGTTCCTCTTCCTCCTTAAAGTCAGTATCAGGCAGGTGCAGGGTCTGTTGATGGTGTTTTATGGTGGTACATCAAATTATTAATACAAATCAGTTCAGAGGAATTTGCCTGGTATTACTCAAGGTAAAAAACTCTTATAACCTGTGAAACTGACTGAGCACACAACCTTCAGCTTACATCGTCCTGTTACACTTCCTAGAAAGAGGGTGTATATTTCAATCCAGATACTTTCATGTATTGTAAAGGTGGGAAATTATTTACCATTTTTTTCAGATTAATTTTGAGAATCTGCTTGAAAGGAAATGGTAGTGATAATATTTTCACAGTTCTTGTAGGTAACAGCAGATTTCAGGTTATTTTGTTATTCTTCCCTGAAATTTCAGCTGCAAGTTCATCTATTGAAGGATTTAACACCTGAAAGACGGTCAGCATCACATATACAATATTAGTCTAGCAGGTTGCAGTTTTCCACAATGATGAAAAAAACACTGTGCTGTTTAAAATATTCCTCTGAATTTATGGACATCAGAGAACAATCTGGAAACATACTAGCTCAGCCTGTAATACTATAGGAACCACTTCAAATATCACTGCTACTCTAATTCTTGAGGCATTAATATTGATTATAAACATGAAAAAAGAAATGCTTTCAGTATGTTGAAAGAAGTATGCCATGGTGGCAGAAATGCAGAAAATGCTAGTAATTCTTCCTTTTAGGCTCTCCATGGGGAGCAAGAGGATTCCAAGTCCATCCCACTGTTCTAAGCACTCAGCTGAGTTATATGATAATTATCCCTTGCTACCTATTGATAGGTCTGGAGTTTACATGAGTCATGCCGTCATTCTGAAATTTGTACTGGTAATGACACATAGAACTAGGTTCTTAATTTAGCCATCTCAGTTAAATGTCTGAAGCTCAGCAAGATGAATCTCCAGGCTTAAAATTTCCTGACTTGGTGTCCCTGTTGGCAAAGCAAAGGTGGCTGAGGGAAGAATGCCCTGACTCAACAAAGCTCAAGTGAGGTTTTTCATTAAGTTAATAGAAATGTAGAATAATTTCCTTCAGAAAATGACTCTGGAGGTCATCTGGGGCATCCTTGCAGGCAACAGCTGACGATGGCTCCTAGTGGAGAGTCTGGCTTTTAGTTACCATCTTGCAAAAGGTTAGGTCCTTGTATAGGGTGGAGAAACCAAAAAAAGAGAAAAAATAGGAAAAATAAAAGGCAAAATCCCATAAAATTTAGTGTAACTATAGTGGCTCATTCATAGAAGTTAATAAATATCATCATGTCATAGTGTGATTGAGGAATAAAACCAAGTGGTTTTACTTGAAGTTTTCTAGATTTAGAAAATTTATATAGGAAAAACAGCTGAGATAATGTAATAGTTGATGTACTTCCGAAGGTGAGCAGTGTGAGATATAGTTAAATCTAATTAAACATATCAAAAGTAGCATAGAGACAAAGTAAAAATAAATGTAATCACAAAGGAAGAGTAATTCTAATTAAATTTTTAAAAGTCAATTAAATTTTTTTGTTTAAAACAGAAAAATATCTATATAAAAGACCTTGGGGAGGTTCATTAGCAAGTAACTACCTAAGCAGAGAAAAAACTTACCCACCTTTGCAGTCCCAATTGCAGTCCCAATTGCAGTCCCAATTGCAGAAGGATCTGGTTAAGCGGAAGTTTTTGTGATCATACTGCTTTGAAAATGTCTACAAAAACAATGTATTGGTTCTCTCCATACACATGCATTCCTTAGATGGACTATTGTTTGCTTTCACTGAATATGAGTGTTTCGGTATAGGAAGCTAACCAATTGGTAATTTTTAAACTAGTGCTTTAAAACATCAGCACTAGACCCAAGCAGTCCCCAGTGACTACAGCAGGTTACTAGCAAAGCTGTCCAGATGTTTCTTAATAACAATAAATTGGGTAAAACTGCAATGCATGTTGTAGTTGAAGTGCTATAAATGGTGCTGCTTCCAGACTGAGGTATGTCATCAGTAAATCTAATGCTGTTGTAACCCATCAGGAACAACAAACACAAGGCTACTGAGAGACTGAAGGAATCAAAGGAGTTTGTATACAAGATTTAACAAAACATGTCACCTGATGACACCTTTATTCTCTGGTCTTATGACATTGTCTTCCATTCTCAGACTTTTCCATTTATGACAGAATACTCCTTAACAGTTTGGTGATGCTGCACTTCCATTATCTCCTGTGTCTGTCCCTTTTTTATAATTATTCTTCTGAGCTACTTTTTGTGTTTCTGTTATAATACAACATAGGAGAGAATTTCTTGGCTCCTTTCCTGGCACCAAGGTGTTTTATGTAAAAGCTGATGTGCTTGTAAATGTTCCAGTGTTAGAAAGTCAGCCTAAACCCTGAAAACATTAACTACCTGTTTATGGATTTAAAACAGAAGATCAACTGGCAAAATCTTTTATTTTAAAATCCCTAACATCCTTTTGCTTTTTATTGTTAACTTCCAACAGGCCTGGAATCATGGAGCACTGTCACTAGAGAGTGGCCACAATGAAAGCTGCAAGTGCTCACCTGTGCCAGCTGGTGCAAACAGCTGCAGGGATGTAATGGCCCTCTTAGGGATAAAGGTGCTTCTACCATCCCAACCAATAATTGTAAAAATTGGGAAAGAATACAAAAGCCTGGGGCTCAGATAGTTTGCTTATCTAAAAGTGTTTTGCAGTCTGCAGAGCAGCTCTTGAAAACGAGTGTGGGACACCTCAACTTCTGCAGCTGCTGGCATTGCTTCAGTATCTTGCTGTCAGAAGTCTCCTCTGCCTGATTTTCTTCCTTCCCACACTGCACTGTCCATGTTTGCTACAGATGTGGGAAGCAGAGGTTAAACCCTTTCCTCCTTCCATTCCCTTTTTTGGTCTGCTTTCAAATAATGCCATTATCTTTCAGCAGCAGGACTGGATGGCATTAGGTATCTCTATTCATTCAGTACATCAGTCAAACCAGCCAAAGAATATATTAGATAGAATCACAACTTTATCTGTCCAGTGCAATGCTACCAATGTAGCACAAGAAGGGCTGCTCAAATTGATTGAATTGTGTTTTCCTACAGAGCTGCTTTGTGTATAGTGGGAAATATTCTGTATCAAACAATCTACATGAACAGCAGCCACGGTGTGACTAATCTCAGCAATGCTAATACTGAATAATCTCAGGAAACTTGAACAGGAGGATCAATGTTCCACTCACTTCATATAAATGGCCTATATTATAAAACCCATCAGATAAAGGTTAGCTACTGCTACATTTAGAGCCTAGCATGTATGACACAGGTGGGGTATAGCAAACAAAAACCTGATCTCACAGGCAAGTAACCTTACATCTAAGTGACTAAAGTAATCAATAAAGATGTCAGACACCTTAAAAGAAATAAACAAAATTTTAAAAAGCTTCCTTCTGTTTTATAGTATTTCTTAAACAGTGATCTCCATATAAACTTTTCCAGCCTCAACTTTTTGTGTCCAACCCTTTAAAACAGTAAGTTAGTCACCTGGGTCAGCTGCAGAAGGACAAAATGTTTGAAGATTCCAGGGTGATGGAAGATTGTCAATATTAGGCAGAGAAAATAAAAATCCTAGAAACAGTGCCCAGGGGAATATGAAATTGGAACTTCTGCTAGGAAAAGCTTTCAGCTGAAGAGAGCTTATTTGAGCTTTCTCTCATGGTGTGTAATAAAAGGTTTCCACAATTTCCTTTTCTAGGCCCTATAAGGCCAGAGCTGGTGGCTTTGATGCACCTTAGCTCAGGCAGGAGGGAAGAAGAGCCCCAGGATTTGCTTCTCTGAGGGAGGTGGTGTTTGGCACAGTGGGAGAGGAGAGCGAGAAGAAGTGACCTGAAGAACATGAGTTCAGCTCCCAGCCACCACTGCATTTTTATTGTGCTGTTCTCACTTGTGCTGCCTCTACAGTTTGAGCAGTTGGTGATAGATCATTTCTGTTCAGGGAGATCATCTGTTTAGAAGGTCATTTCTTTGGGGGGGATTGTGTGGATCTTCTGTTATTTTCCTGTTTTCTTTTTCTCCTTACTCTTCAAGTTCTAAAAGCCAACTGCCAAATAATTCTAATTCCTCTTCTGTTCTAACTCTGAGGCTTTGTGTACTGGATCCTCCCAACAGCTGTGCCAAGGCAGTGCTGCAGTGGGGCCTGTCTTTTCCTCTGTTTTCCCCCTTTTTCTATCATACTAAAAATCACACTGATAGTACTTTTTGATTTAGACCTTTGTTAACTTAAAGAAAGAGGGAATTATTTATAATCAGAGAGGGACAGGTTTTCATCACTGTAGATTGATGCATGTTTTAGAGCATTCACCTTTAAGGTGTCCAGAATACAATCTGCTTGATCCTCTGTGGATTGTAAATTTCTAGAGTTGGGCTACTTTTTTCTTTTTGTCTGCTGAGGAAAGCTTTATGATCATTATTACATTACCTTGTCTGTAGTACTGTGGAACTAGGCCCCTCCTTCCTATCAGAAAGCCTTTTCTTTACTTTCATACCAATAAAGTGTTTCTTAGACCAGGGTTCATTCCTAATAAGCAACTTGAGAATTGCACCTGAACTAAGAAATATTTTTCCCCTCTGTGTGCCCTAAGCTTCAGAATATCAAGGAGCCTACATGCTTTGAATCTAAGACCGAGTTTACAATCTAACAGCTTTTTATCACCTTCCATCAAGCAAAAAAGCCTCCAGGTGGATTAAGCTGTGTGTATAAGAAGCTTACAAGGTAGCAGGTGTCAAGTCCCAGTAAAGGTCATTCCATTAGGGCTACTCTCTTCTCAGACACGGCTTTCCTTGTGGACTTCTCTAAAACTGCCACTGAGACAGTGGTGCACTGCTTTACAGAGCAGGGATGTTGAGCAAAATGCTGAAGCATGCACAGCATATTAGCCCAGGGATTTTAGGCTGAAGTCTAGCTTTAGGAATGTGGCCCAGATGAAATACAGTGGCACTGCTAGAGACTGGAAGCAGGGTAGGAAAAATACCTTCCCACATTTCTGGTCCAGCCATCAAAAAAGGTCCATATTACGTGGACAGGGTGTTGACAGTATACCATAGAAAAAGTTGTAAGTTATTAAAAAGAATTAAAAATCAAAATCCTTGTTGTATTATGACTGAGGGCCTGAAATGAGCTTGAAATATACTTGATGCATCCCATTGTTCATTGTTACTAGATCAAAGGAAAAAAACTTGCTGTAAAAATGAGAAAAAATCATGTGACAACGCATGCTGCCAGACATTTCAAGGCATGAGCAGACAGCATTCAGTCAGCACTCTTGGATCATATTTCTGATTGTATCTCCACAAAAACAAGGATCAGAAACAGAATTTCCTTTTCTTCTTTTTTCTTTTTTTTTTCCTTCAATGGGAATGAAGTAACATTAGGAGCTCCAGCCATACACATACACCTTTCTTGCCCAGACTGCACCGTGGAGCTTTGCCCCTAGGTGTAGGCTTATGGGGGGGGTGAGCAGGAGGTGAAGGGTGGAAGAGGCCAGCACATCACGATGATGCTTTCAACATTTGATAAAGCTGCTCTAAGTGACATCTTGGGGAGGAACAGTTCGAAAAGCTTAGTCAAATGTGCTACTTCAAAGCATGCTGTATGAAATCTTGCATGCCTATTTAAAAATTAAAGCTGAAGAAGTGACTTGCAGGAGACAACCAATCTTCTGAAAATTGAACTGGTCTTACAGAAACCAGGCTATACTACAGGAAAGAAATGGTGGGAAATCTAATCAGATAAGCAGAAACAGCAATGAATTCCAAGCCTTGGTGTATCTGTGAAGGAAAAAACCTGCCAGACAGTTATGTTAAGGACATTGCAGAGAAGTCAAATGATTTTGCTGCTTCTGTCTTCACTTCAAATATCTTGAGCAAATACTAGTTTTCAGCCAGTAAAGATGAGCTCTTCATTGATTGACTTGTGAATAAAAGAAATGTTACTACCAGATGAGAAGTCATGATGATTAACCATCTGAAAATATATACATAAGAGTTGTGAAGGATCTTAATCTAGAGAGGCTGAACCACTGGGAAGAAAGTGCTACAGTAATCTATTATACCAGAAGACAAACAGTAGCACAGGCTGCAGTTGCCATATTGTCTGCAGATTTAATACGCCTAGAAAATATCCACTTGAGAATTTATTTGGATTTCTGAAAAATTTTTTGACCAGCAAGAAGCATTACTGCAAGTTTTGTAAAGGGCTTTTCTGAATGTGAGAAGCTCAGTGGTGTGAGTGTTAACAAGTTATTGAACATCAGCTGATCCAGCAGCAATTGCCTGTGTACATGCCCTTAGCCTGCAGCAACAGTAAGGACCTTTGGATTGCCTATATCCTCTTCACAGAAACAGTGCAACTCCGCTTGTTTCGTAGAATGGTATAAAAAAGATGAGTTAAGCACTCATGTTTACTGTTCCACAAAAACAGGAATCAAAAGTTATTTCAGAAAACTAAAGGAGAGACAGTTGAAATGGGTAAAGAGAGTCACTTTGTAGGCAATGGATAAGTAACCTGGTGGAAATTGGTCACGTGAATCCTCACAGTTTTCATTTTTAGGTCGGGTTTAGACATCTCTGTGCACATTCACATTAGAAGATGAAAACAACCCTGAGGGCCAACAGACCTTTAGGCTTTGGAACATAAACTGTGCACTGAGTAGTAGGCTAAGGAGGAAACTTAGGACAGTAAGGATGGTGGCTAGGCCCTGCCTGTTCACAGGAGGATTTCCTTTGCTTAACCGGTGTAAATTTTGTTCTGGCTCCCTGATAGAGGGATCTGTCCAATATGACAATTTCTGTGTTTTTTTCCTTGTGTGATACGAATATCAGTTCAATCCTACATTAGATCATGGCACCATGGTGGACTTCTGCTTGCAGTTACTGAACATGGCATTTCAGCAGCTCCACTGGCTCCTATTCTTAATGAATTTTGAAGTCCCTGTTGATTTGGTGGTGCAATTGTTCATGTTTCTTTTAAACACACTCTTCATGTTGATCCTGCTTGGCAAATGGTAGTGAGCTTGTGAGCTTTGAAGGCTGGCTTGAAAACTGTGAACATCCGAAGATCTTGTGCGTTTTTTTCGCTTTAAATATTTTATCTTCCAGCTTGGAATTATTCATTAGATTAACATGTGAACTGCTCCCATTGGAAAGAGACTGGCTGTGAGGATTTTCCCTGTATTTCTTCTTGAAAGGAGACTGCTGATGTTAGGGGCCACTGTTCTTGTAGCATGGCTGGCACTGAGAGTGTGTTTCCTCCAGAGAGAGACTCTTTGGTTGGGAGCAGCTGCCATTGGCAAGGCTGACTGGAAGAAATCTTGTCCCCGGTGGGTTGGGCTGAGTGGAGACCCTGTTGCAGGGAAGTGTTGCTGCTGGAGCAGAGCCAGGGCGGAGTGAGTGAGCATGGGAGACTCTTAGCAGGAAGAGCTGCTCTCACAAAGAGCCTGCCTGTCTCTGGTGTCCTTAACCAAGTAGGGCTCCGGGGGCTCTGGGCTCCTGGTGCCAGTGGCATGTCCCTGGGGATGGATCTAATTTCTGGGATTGCAATAAAGGCTTTGTGTGGCTTTGTGTGTGTTGAGTGTTTGTTTACATTGTCTAACGATGATTTGTATCACACATAGAGTAGGTTTGATTTAGTTCAGCCACTGCTATCTTATTTAATATTTTAGTGTGTGTTTAATAAACACAATGAAACCTGCACAACTCTCCACCTCTACTAGGCATCCCCTGTCTTAGGGAACAACTTTAAGAGATCCCTGAGGTTTCTCCTGCAGTTTTGTCTGACCTTTAGTAAAAGACGCCCTCAGCCAGGCTACTGAGCTTTGCTGCTCCCTTGGGTGAACTGCCTAAGACAGGTTTCAGTCTGTTTCACTAATAATAATTTGGTTTTCTACCGTGTGAATGTGTGTTGGTTGTGCATGGTCTGGCTGTTTTTTTCTTTTTTCACTTCTGTTCTGGAATTGATTTTTACTCAGATGATCCTGTTCTGTTCTGCATTGAGTCACTCATCAATAACAATATATTTAGATTGTTTTCTTTCACTAATTTCTTTTAAGAGAAATTATGTATCTTATGCACAAGATGGAGTTAGCTTATGCCCATACAAGAATGTGTATACATACACATTTTCTTTAGGATTTTTGGTGCCACTGTTAATTATTTCACCTCCCTTTTCTATTTTTTGCTGTTTTAGATTTCAGTGAATGTTTCATATTGTGGTGGATGGTACATGTCTGGGACTTACACATGATTTTACTTCTAGCACAACCAACTCCTTTGGCGTTTAGAAGTAAAAAAGCAGTACCTAGAAATTCAAGCTTGGATTTTATGCTGCTAGCCACTCTTATCTATGGACAGTAAAATAAACACATTCCTGGTATGGGATACAAGTTTTCTGCACAGAAGGAAGCTAATATGCTCCTAATTAGATAGAAAGGGAAACCAAAGAATGTGAAGCTACCTATTCACAGCTAATTTTAGGCTTTTTTTAGCAGTGCTGATGCAGAGACACTGATGTACCTGTACACGGCCCTGAAGGGTGTGTCATCTTAAATTATATGCTGTACCCCGTGCCAGAGAGCTCTAGGCTGCAGCTGAAGTGGAATTCAGACTCCCAGAGTAACGCCGTGTGGAGAAGTGGAGAAGTTGCTGCTTTGTTCCTGCAGCATTCCTTAGCGAGGAACCGCTCTGGTGATGCTTCTTGGCAGACTGGCAGGCCAGCTCTCTCACCTGTGTGGTGGGAACACGCAGCACACGCTCACACTGAGCTGGCCAGCTCAGGTGGCACCAGAGGCAAAGAGTCAAGAGGCAGCCCCCGTATGGAGTTCCGAATCATTTATTATCAAACCACAACGAAGGATTCCAGTGACAAAAAAGATGTCTTCTACCCGGGACACACTTATAAAGGGGTACAGAATGGGGGTGGGGTGATACAACAACAACCAATGGAGAGCAGGAGGGGGCTGGATTACATCCTTTAAGGGATACAGGGGCGTCTGGCTACTGGCCAACCAGACAGACCGAATCTGCATAGGTCCACCAGGCCTGATGGGAGAAGCCCTTCTCATCCAGAATTAAGGGCTGATCTTAAACCTCAGAGTTTGCTCACCAGCAGGCCTCCCCCATATCTGGGCTCTTTGGCCCCCCAGCCACCAAAGCTGCTGGTTCAGCTGCTGCAACACCAGACCTCTCTGCAGCACTGCTGAGATTCTGGAATTGGAGCAGAGTATTTCAGGGTACCACATCTGGCTCTTAACTGTAAGACTGTGCTCACTTTTTTTCTTTTTTTTTTTTCCTTTTGATGAATTGACCTGGATCTCCATTATGTTTAATTTTGTTTTTAATTTACCCTTGATACCTGTTCTAGCCAGCTCAGCCTTTGTTAGAAGGCATCAGTCCTGTTCTGTCAGTGCAAACTAAACAGCTATTTTTTTTTTCTTTTTTCTCCATGCTTGGAATTATTTGGTGATGTTGAAAAAGGTGCAGCAGGAAACAAATTGTCAACTACTTTACAATCTCTCTTTCAGCAGGGTTTAGTTAAGGGATTATTTAAGAGGCAGGAAAAATGTATGTTTATCATGGTGATGGTTTTTATTATAAATAATCTATGATTACAGAATCATAGAATGGTTTGGGTTGGAAGGGGCCTTAAAGATCCTCTAGTTCTGACTGCCCTGCAGGGACACCTTCCACTAGACAAGGTTTCTCAAAGTCCCATCCAACCTAGCTTTGAACACTTCTCGGCTTGGGGCAACCACAACCTTTCTAGGCAATCAGTGACAGTTCTCACCAACATCACTGTTAAGAATTTCTTCCAAATATCTAATCTAACCCTATTCTTTCAGTTTAAAGCCATTCCTCTTTGTGCTGTCACTCCACGCCCTTGTCAAAAGTCCCTCACCAGTGCTCTTGGACCCCGTTTAGGTACTAGAAAGCCACAGTGAGGTCTCCTTGGAGCCTTCTCTTCTTCAGGTTGAACAACCCCAGCTCTCTCAGCTGTCTTCATAGCAGAGGTGCTTCATCCTTCTGATTGCCTTTGTGACCCTTCTCTTGGCTCCCTCCAGTAGATCTACATCCTTCTTAGGCTGGGGCCTCCAGATCTGAACTCCAGGTGGGCTATCACGAGAGCAGAATCACCTCCCTCGACCTGCTGCCCAGGCTACTTTTGTTGCAGCCCAGGATACAGTTCTCTGGTAACCAAAAACTGGGGATTTTGATAACTCCAGAAATATAGGCATTGATGCAGCAGGCTACAAATGTTCTTGAGCATCTAATGCTAGCTATGCATTTTAACTTTTTTTTTTTTTTAAAGGAAGAACAAAAAACTCTGGCAGTAACTGTGAGTCGCATTATAGCCGCAAATGTGTTTTGTGCCAGTAAAGAAGGAAGTCGGGAGAGAATCTGAGCAATGAAACAGCCTTGCTGGTTTTGCTTTGTCTGCAGAGGCTCTGCACAACCACTTACCTGGTCCTCCCAATGGCAGGAAAAAAATGGGGCACAGGAAGGGGGAATTGGTTGTGATGTGCATATATACATATGAACATGCAGGTATTTCCACATGAATAAAACTATAGTGCTTACTAGAGCTGCATGTACTGTCCCAGGCTAGATTAAAAATGAGTTTGCATATATTTTCTGTCAGGATCATTTAATTAAAAAAAAAAAAGGGCTTGAACATAGGAACAATACACAAAATAAATCCAATCTCTAAGCTTCGTGCCCTCCTTTTTTTCTCCCATTGAAATCCAGTGAATCTCACCTGTAAATTTATAATCAAGAACAGGTCTTGTTAGCTCACTGGAGCTAGAGGTATAGAACCATTGTATCATTATTATTTGACTTCAATGTGGCATCTTGTGGTACCCAAATAAAAAAATGAGCTTCAAATGTGTCTTTGAAGGTCTCACTGTTCACTACGTAAAATGATAAAATTTACTCAGTTTTCATCTATTAAAAAAACAAGAAACAGGGAAAAGATATTTCTGTTTAATGAAAAACCACTGTCCAGATTTGAGAGTAAGGCTGGCCTTGAATACATTCAAGGTTCAGGCTATACCTTCTGCACATCTGTAATCCCAGTGCACAACACACTGCATAAATTACTCGTGTTTAGCAAGAATGGCATGTGCAGAGGCTGTGTCTTGGGTCAGAGGTATGTGCAACATATTGCATCCTTTACTACTTCCTCAGTGCCAGCTGGGGCATAGATTTTTTGGATATCATTTGAATGCAAATTCTTATATATGTTTTTACACACCAACATGTGTACACGTAACACACCTGGCTCAAGATTTTCCAAAGCCAACCGTGAAGCTGGAGCCTAAATGAGCCAGCTTTTGACAGACCTGGTTTTTCAGGGCATGCTGTACATCTCATGACCCTCATTCTAGGTGGCTGAAGTTCATCTGCTCAATGCTATTGTTTTCTTTTGACAGTAGGACTCGGAATCCCACAAAACCCCTGTGTTTTCCTGATGGAAATGAGGACCCAAGTAAGTGTTTTGTCATGCTTGGTGACACTGATAAGAAGAAACCTCGCAAAGCATAATATGCTATCAAAAATTACCTTTTTTTTCTCCCCTCTAACACATGTTAAATTAGCCAATAAGCCTTGAAGCTGTGTGTACCTGATGATTAATTTATGTTACTTTGTGGGTGTTTTTCTTTGAAAAAAACTTCTATCATGCTAGATTTACAGCATTGCAGAGTTTCACAATGTTGCAATGCTGTCTTCAATTCAGCCGCTTCATATTGAAATTTCACACACAATAATTGGCTGACCTTCACAGCTATGGCAGAAACTAATTAAAACTGTAAGGCTTTGCTAGCTATGCTTTTGTGTGAAATGTGAAGTTTAGTGATAATGAAATATGGGGTGCAGATGCTATTGTCTCAGATAGTCTATGTCCTTGGTTCACACTAATGAAGAACAGCAATTATTAAACAAAACATATTTTCAACCATTAATTATTTGTGTTTTGATAGACTAAATGTCCGAGCAGCAGCTCCTTCTTCTTCACTTCTTCAAAAAGTTATTTAATGTAATTTTACAAGCAAATAGGAGAGTCCTGAGGATGCTGCATGAGACTTTTACTGCATTTGGAGTATTGTGGTGCATTGCACAAGAAACTACGCCACAAATAAAGGAGAGTTTTGAATGGGATGATGTTAAAATTTGGGGATTTCATTCCTCTAGCAGAATCTGAATAACACAATCATTATTTCTGTTGTTAGTTTCATAAAGAAGACAGAAATGACTACATGCAGTAGGCTTTTAATGGGTGGATGGAAAAGGGCTATATCCTGCAGTCCATCTTTCTTACTCCTTTAAATGTGTTCTCTGTGATCTCACTTACTTCAGCAGGTGCAGAAGTCGATTTTTAGTTATGAGTGATTGGCAAAGCTGCTCAGGTGTCCTCTCATTCCCAAGAATGACTATTGGGAGAACGTTGGGAAAAAATTTTTGTTTTGCCCCATTGAGTTGAAATGTGGACTGTGTGTATGGACTGTGTTTATATCCTTCTGTTATGTTTGTGTGCTTAGTACTGTAGTTTCATAAATTTAGAACAACTTTGACTGTAATGGTTAAGAACCTCAATGACTCGTGTCTTCCAGTCCCCTCCATGGATTTCTGTTATTTCTTTTCTTCCTCTATACCTCCTGCCACTCCTTCCCTGTGTCATTCCCCCCATGTGAGTTTCATGAATAGCCAGTTCTCCTTTCATCTGCTAAGATGATCTGTTTAATGTCAACGTGGTGTGATGCTGTTCCACTTGAGGGTTACTATCTGCTCAGATTAGCTGGAGGAAGGACTTCACACTTCTTGGAGATACCCAGCTAGGCCAGCTGTACCTGTGACTCCTTCACTTTACACTTGATCCACCTTTTGGAGGGTGTTGGGTGGGTGGTTGTGGTTCTGTGCTTAGTTTGTTTTGTTTTTCCCTTCCCCAGCCTGTTAGCTCTAAAGCTTCCATGCCCACTGCAAGCAGCAGTAGTATGTCTACCAAGCTGAAGTGGAACACGTGCAGTCTGAGATGACAGATGCCACCAGGGACATGTACATGTGACAAGGTGTGCAGCAGTTATGAATGCTCAGGGGTCACACAGGCGTATTGCATGTGGGGTGGGGTGCTAAAGGCACGGAGGCACAGAAAATCTGGGAGATGCCATTAGAAATCATGACCTTCCCCTTACTAAAGCAACTGCTTTGGATTTAAAAAACACCAATTAAAAAGACTTCAGCGATAATTCCTACGGAATTTCTTAGGAACTGGATGACTCCTATGAGCATCCCAGCCTGATCATCGAGCAGCAGAGGTCTTCCATTAAAGTGGTGTTTTCCAGGGACAAATGATATAAATATTTGCTGTTTGCTTCAATTCTGTTGCTGTTCCCACGTTCTTAGCATCTGAAACATCAACTCTTCAGCAATGAAATATATTCAGTGATAATAAGAGATAAAACTGTTGTTAGGGAGATACCATTACATTTTTGTCTGTTCTTGGAAATACAGTATTGTCCTGCCTGGCAGCCATGATCATATAGAAGAATAATTCTTTACAGAAACAACTATTTCAGAGGATTCTTTTATACAAGCATTTCATTGTGGGTTTGTAGAAAATGGTGTAAGAAAATAGCGTATGTATGTGCTACCTACTTATGCATCTTGATTAGATATGTTTCCTGTACCTAAAAAACAGAGAAGGAGAACTGAGACAGAATTAGAGACTTCTTATTCCTCCTCACTTGACTGATATCCAAGACTTGCTTTATTTGATGTTTTTTCGAGTAAATCTCACTGAGGGACTTAGTGCTTTAAATACCTAAATATCTTCAGATCAGTAACATACTTCCTCAATTCCTGGGAATTCTGCATTCTCCAGAGAAGCCAAACAGCAACTTGTCAGTAATGGTGTTGACTAGATTTCCCTGCCCCTGGAGTACTCCTCTTGGAGTTAGTGCCAGAGGGAGTCCAGAAATGGCAGCAAGTCCAGGTAGATGTGGCCAGCTTGGCTCCCAAAGATAAATCCTGGTCTTGCATGTGGGTGTGGCTGTCTTCTTCTTCAGGCAGAGTTTTCTGCATCTGGGCATCATCCAAAGGCTGCCTGAAGAGCAACCCTGGATGCAGAGGACATGTGCCCCTGCAGCCCAGCCTTGATCACAGTGCCTGCTTTTCCAATGTCACTGTTGGTCACAGAAGTTTTCACATGTCTTGACTTGTGTACATTCATGTAGCATCCTATATATGCATTTAACATATTGTATAGACCTTGACATATATGCGTGAAAAGCAGAGGTACTGTCAGCAGATGGTGGCTGTGATTAAGAGTGCGAGGTAAAGGAACAATAGGTACTGATAGTAAAACACTCTTACTATAAAAGTGAAGTTTTCTAGGCTTTTTCACTCATGTCTGTTCCAGATTTTGATGGCATCTTGGCTGTAGCAAGTTGCTCTTTGAACATATAGCACATGTATGGAAAAGTACAAAGCTATGGATGGGGGGTGTGTGCGTGTGTGTGTTTGGGCACACATGCACACAAATTACACAACAAGGCAGTTTCCTATTAGTTTCACTTTACAGCTTCTGATGTTTACTGTGACAAATTTCAGTAAGAAGGATTTTGTATGCTGATTTATTCGTGAGGCCAGCTGTATGACATTCATATATTGAATATTTTTGAGTGACCTGCTTTTCGTGACTATTGAAAGAGAATCTGGCCTAGAAGAGTGAAATTAAACAAGTGAGTCATCTCTTGCACTTAAAATATATTTGAAATTACCAAAAGCTTTAGTTTTTGCTGAATGATATTAAAACTATAGCAGGAAGTTGAAATTCTGCATTGCTGATACAATCTGACAAACACATGGAACACAATTGCTTGTAGTAGTGGTGTTTACAAGGTGCAAAGATGTCAGCGTGCAGGGTAGAGAGGTGAGGTTTTACAGCTGGTGAAAAGGATATTCCCTATGATGTAAATATTTTAGCAAGTGGGACTGTAATAAAGTAAAACTAACGAAAGACCAACAAACTACTAATCTTCTAATCCTGGAGAATAAATGAGATTTTTAGAGAGCCAAAACTCAAACCCCAGAACTATAAAGAAATTATTTCCAATAGTTTGGTAAACACAGTACTTTACTGTGTTACTGTTTCTCTTTCTGTCAGTATATATAAATTTATGTGTGCAAAAGTGTTATATACAGGTTTTGTCTTTCTCATTTACAAAGAGAAATGAGAAGTAATGTATAAGTAGGTGCTTCTGACGACACAAATTTCAGCTTCTTTAAATAATTCCCTGAATTCCTTCGATTGATGACATGTCAGCTCATATCATAGCTATGGCAGAGTCTGAACATGGGGCTGGAATTTGCTGATTGTCTCTGTTTTTTGAACTTTTTTGAGTACTTGATCTCTAAGACTCACAGCTTCTCTTTCTTCAAGTGTTTTGACAGCTCCAGGGGGTAAGGAGTAGTATCTTGAGAAAGCTCTATTGTGAAATTTAGTAATTGACACCAATAACATAACAATATTAAATCATCCGCTTTTTTTTTTTTTAATAGTGGATAAGCCAGTCTGCTTGTAAATACATTAAAGGGTAGCATGTAGGTGGAAGAAGAGTTATGCTACAATTTTAAGACCTAATAAATCTTTATTTAAGCAAGGGACTGCTAAAATTTAATTAGGCATATAAAAGCAGAGATCATTCTAAGGGTAAAAATATGCCAATTCTCACAAGAAAAGACATCTGCTTTATTGAAAGAGAGTAAGTTAAAGTGTACTCCTCTGTTACAATGTCAATAGAAAAGCAGGTTGCAGGAGTCTAAGTTTGAAAAAGGAGGAAAAAAAGAAAAAAAAATTCAGGCTGTGCACATGGATATAAAAAATGTGTTATCCAGTTAGTAATCTTGACTGCTCTGCTTGGTGGTGTTATTGCCAACACAGCATCCCTCTAATTCCTGAAGGACAGCCCTTTGAAAATACCATCTCACCACACAGTTTCTGGTGCTTCGCAGCCAGGCCTCGGTACATGGGTGAGCTGAAGCCTTTCTTAATATTAGCTGCAATGCCTTAGAGAGGGGTGCTGCTCATGGAAACCTTTGTGCACATCATGAAATAAATTGTGAGTGGCATGAAAAGTCAGACTAAGTCATTTTGGAAGATGAAAATTACATTGGACAACACATTGCTCTTGGCGGGTTTGCTCATGTGCCAGGCAGTGTGCTAGTAGGCATCAGGGAAAAAAGAGGAATTCTTGATTTTTACATGTGGCATAACTTGTTCCTCTGGTGAGTGCAGTGTCACCATGGCAGTAAAAATAAAGCACCTTTTTCTGGCTCAGCATTACCAACATCTTGGAAAAAATCGTTGAGATTTTATACCTTCTAAATCTGTTGTTTAGTGAAGAAAAAAAAAACCCTAAAACTACATGGCCTATTAAAGGATCTCTTAAATTTACAAACCTGTATGAAGTTAAAAACAAAAACCTTCTCTAGACTGCATTTTTAATGAGTTTTGTCACACTCGTGGAAGTTGCCCCGAGTTTTATTTCTGTCTGAGCTACAAAGCCGGGCAGCACAGGCTGCTCCTCTGCTCAGGTATGACTGTGGTGTGTGGGACCCTCAGCTCTGCGCAGGGGGTGGTCACTGAACTGCAGGTCTAGGTTATTGTTATATAGATTGCTCATATACTTTGCTGTGAATGTTGAAGGGTCTGTGGAGTGGCGATACAGGCTGCTTTTGTATCACCTTGGATAAATGTCTCTTCGCTTGGGCGTGCTTGTTACCTGGAATGCTGTCACTGGGCAGAGCTTTGGACAGTGAAGCAGAGCTCACCCCTGGGGCTTTGCTTACTTTCATAACATAATTATTAAATAACAAATACTCTTTCGTTTTGGCCAATAGGACACAGTCTTTGACCTTTCCTACTCTTCCTGTTTTACCAGCCCCTAAGACCTTCGGGATCTTTTCGAAGCCATCATGTGGTGCTTCACGAGTGCAGGCACAGCTATGTGGTGTAACAAATTGTTTGAGCAAGTTGCTGAATCTATACCTGATTCTATACTAAATCTATCTATAATATATATATTCAAATAATATATATATTCAGCTGAATCTATGCTGAATCTATCTATAATGTATATATTCAAAATCAAGATTTTGAAGAGCAGCTTATACAAATATCTGTCAAAAAAAACATGGTGCAGCTCATCCTGCTTTCAGGGCAGGACATACAATGTAAATGACCTTTTAATTAAGGTCACCCTGTTTTCTGTGTTTANTATATATTCAAATAATATATATATTCAGCTGAATCTATGCTGAATCTATCTATAATATATATATTCAAAATCAAGATTTTGAAGAGCAGCTTATACAAATATCTGTCAAAAAAAACATGGTGCAGCTCATCCTGCTTTCAGGGCAGGACATACAATGTAAATGACCTTTTAATTAAGGTCACCCTGTTTTCTGTGTTTATTTGATTATGCTAAAGCTATCTGAGAACAAACTCTTATCTTAACATAATATGTTTTAAGCCTGTGTTTTGCCAAGTGAGGGGTACCAGAATGACATAGTACGGTATCTAAAATGCTGCCCTCTCAGCAAGGCTTATATTTATGTTGCTGCCCATTCATCTTTTTGTTTTCTCTGGGAACATGTCACAATCCAGGAAAGCTCATTCTGTAGGGCAGACCCTTTTAAATGCCATGTACTGTGTGCTCTAGGCAAGGGTAGTCACAGCTTGGCTAAGGAAGGTGTCTCTCATGTCTCAGCTTTCAACATTAATTTGTTCTGGCAAGAGTGCCATATGTACACTGAGTTACTCACATTCATATAAGAAACTGAACTTGTGATAGATCTAAATGCTTTTGATTTGACTTGAACATACATATTCTGGGATTTGCCTTCTCTTGGGCTAAGATAAACGTAACAATTTCATATATCCAATGCTTCCAGTTTTTCAAAAAATAAGGAATGTTATTAGTAACACTTGTGCATGCAGCATACTGGCTTGCACATAAAATACTAACTCTTGTATTCAGCTGTATTGATTTCCTTTGTTTTGTAGGGTAGATAGAGCTTCAGTAGCTAGGCTTTTTTGCTTATAATTTTGACAGTTAAGGTATGGATGTAGTTCAGTTGGCAGGAGAAAACCTTTGATCTCTTGTGAACTTAAAATGTAATGTGAATAAACTACTGTTATTGATGATGAAGACCAAAGCAGAGATTTTGAACTAAACATACTGGACAAAATGGACAACCTTCTGCCTTCTGTTCTCTTTGCATGATCCCATAGTGGCCTGCTGGACAGATGGTTTGGTTATGACATGGTGAATTGCAAAGATTTTTGTTTCTCTAAAGTAATTGTTTGTACAAATCACAGACTTCGTATGCGTAAAATTCCAGCCAGATGTTAGAACCAGAAATGAATCATGTCACCACAAGTCATTGATTTTGCTGGGAACTGTGGTGATACCTATTGTGAGTTGCAGTGGGACATGTTAGTTGGGAGCAGAGGAATAAAAATGGCTTGCCTTGGAGCATATTCCTTATGTTTAGAGATGTGATCTGCAACTGCTAATTTACCGATACTATAGCCTGGATAATTCACAGTGTTTGAACGGAAATCTTTTGGTTATGAAAAAATTGAGACTACCAATTTATCCAAAGTAGACAGTTTTTGTATTAGTGCCTCTCTCTCTTTCCTGATGTCCTGTATATTCCACATATTTTTCATATTCTTCCTCTGTTCATATCTATAGCTGATGCAGGAGTAGTACCTGAAATTCTCCAGTTTCTCCCAAATTGCCTAGCCATTGCATTCTTCACTTTCCACAAGGAAGGCTGCAAGAAAATGCATCTCACAGATTTTCACATGGGCATGCCGTACAAAGTCATGCTGAGATTTCATCAGAGAATCTAGGTGGCTATGAATGTGAGTGGGGTGGCTAGGCAGTGCCTGACAAATCCGAGAAGATTTTAGCACCTTCCAGAAAAAGATGTCTGCAAGCGAGCTGGGACAGAAGCTGAGGAGAAACGCTACTAGCAGACTAGCAGAAGGGTAACTGAGGTTAGAGATGACGTCAGTTAGAGTTTGGGTAGCTCCAGGAAAGATCTGTGCGATTTTGGCCTATAAGAAAATGATAGTTAGCCCCATGTGGAGTCTTGGAAACACAGGACTGGGCCATTAAAAGTCATGACAGAAAGCTGGTAAGAGCCATCCAGGCTAGTGCAGGAAAGGCTGGGAGAGCTAGAAGGGGAATGCAGAGGTGAAGACGAGGTAGTGTGAAGAAGACGAGGTCATACACTGAAACCAAAGGCTGGATGCAGTCCTAAGGAATATTTAAGATAAACTCTGACAACTGCAAGTGTTACTTAGCTTTGAGCTCTGGATGTGCAGCCCAGTCTACTCCTAGCTTTCTGCTGGGATGAGATGCAGGAGCTCTCAGGAAAAGCTCAGAGGTGGCATCCCATGGCATACAGGAAGTTTCCTCCAGGTCTGCCCACTTAGGAGCCAGGGCTGCAGGAGGGGATGGAGTGGGGATACCCATCCCTTTTTTCAGACTGGTCCTCATTTGGGGGGAAACAGGCATATCCTTCCATCCACTTTCACTCTAGACACCTTGCTGAATGTTTCTCATGCCCTGTTCATTTTCTAGCAATGCATGGCCAGTGCTAAACAACAGGGAGAAAGCTTGGGCTGGAGCTGTGTGGAAGACTTGTCAGATTAGTGATAGGTTCTGGCTCTGTTTTTAAATAAGTGCCTTCTGCTTTCAAATAAATTGTGAACAGATCCACAGCAGAGACAAAGCCATTTTGAGTAAAGCAAAGGCCTTCTGTCAATAGTTGCAGTTGAAGGATCGGATCCCTCTATTCCTTGTTGGCCTGTAGCTTTGAAATACTATTTTTTTGCACTTCTGTCCTTTCAGAAGTGAACCTTTGAAAAGGTTATGTGTCCTGAGAACAAACCAGAATCTAAATATAGGAGAAAAAAAAATAGATTAGTTGTCTAGATTTTGAGAACTATGGATTCTAACCCATCCCCTTTAGCTGACGGCTCCTGCTGACTAACAGACAGGCACAGTGTCCTGTCTTCCCCCTCCCACCTCAAAGTCTGCTGCTGCCATTTCTCTTCTTGCAGAGGACAGGCAGCATAAAGGACAACAGTTTAGAGGAGAGATGTGACTAGTTCAGTAATATGATCCCTTTACAACTCTGTTTCATGAAAACTTCTTCCCTTTTCCTGTGGTAACACAAGGGAAATATTTGTTTGCTACACATGCTTTATTTAGATAAAGGAACAAGGGAGACAGTGTCTTACCAGCATTTAGAAATCAAAGAGATTAGAGACTAATTCAGACTATTATTAATCTGTTGTTAAATAGAATTCTGCTATTTATGTGACCCTAATAAATGTTTGAAAGGATATTTGCCTTTTTTTTCCCCCTTCTGCTACATAGAAGCAGTAACTGGCTAAGCAAGAGCACTAAGCCAGCACATGCAGCCTCTGTTAATATGGTTCAAATAACAATTTCTTTTCTGCCTTGTTCACGAAAATAAACAGAATGAAAGAAAAATAAAAGTGTCAGTAACAACATCTTGCAACTTGGAAAAAAGGATTTGAGTTACTAGTAAACTTAACCCCATTGCACACTACCCCACACCCTGCCCCAAAATCCAATTTAATTTCACATGTTTCTGGCTTTAGTTGCATACAGCTGTGTTATAGCTTAAAACAACTAATCTTTTTCTTTTCACTTTTCTGGTTTTTAATATATTTCTGGTTTACAGGAACTATTAGTTGTTTGAACACATCTTGCAGCACATTTTCCTGTTTAAATTTATCCACAAAATACATAAATAAGGGGTTTGTACTGGGAATTTCTGTTCTGAATTGTATTTGAGGAATGCTTTCAAAGCAAGCTGAGAGAAGTGTTTCAGATGTGCTCATCCAACTTACACAGAATTAGAAAGGAAATTTGCTGCCTCGGAGTTCTATATAACTGGGAAAATATTTAGTTTTCTGGATATTCATGTGTCGGGGTCTCATTTGCTCCTTGAGAGTGAGGAAACCACTCTTTCTTCAAATGTGTTCTGATTTAGAATTTGGGGGAAGCCTACGATAAATCCACAAATAACATAAAAAATAGAGAGTTGCGGTACAATAACAGGTGATCCCTGTAATCTCAGCTGACCAGGCTGTGGCATTTTTCAGTACCGAGCAGGAGTAAAGCCTGGTTTGGTTCGGGAAGCTTACCCCAGCGATGAACCTGGTGTGTTTGGGGTGCTCTGCTGTCACTGCCTGCTGGTACAGAAGGGTCTGAGCCGTGGGAGCCCAGCAGGGGGTAGCCAAGCACTGGTAACGAAGGAGGCCTCCAACTTTGAAGTATCCCTCATTCTAAGCATAGCAATAGTGAGCGTGCACTCTCTAAACAGATTTTGCTTCCTCAAGGCTTGGGTTATTTACCCTGTTGGCGAACCATGGTGCTGTGTTTGCTGGGAGAAGCCACAGCACAGGAATTCACCATGCAGAATAACGTGCTTTCTTTATTTCCCCCCTCCCCTTTACCTCTGGAATGTTGAGAGTTTAGATTGCTCAGGTGAACATTCCCCAGCTAAATCCTTGGAAGGCAAACAGGAGGGGAAACTGTTTTCTTCTGATAAACTACTGTATTTTTGCAAGTGCTCACATTTCTTGGCATAGAATACATTTTTTTTCTTCTTTTTTATTTTTTTTTTCAAAGCTGCTTGCCAAACGTGTACACAATTTACTATGCCTATGGTGTTGCATCACTAAGTGAGGAAGCTATGCTTTCCAAACTGAGACTGGCAGCTGGCAAACATAAAATATCTCAATGCTGGCAAAGTCCCACAAAAAAACTAGACACCTGGTTTTGAAAAATCCAAGGCTGGGTCTTCATTTAATATAAGCCAACTGATCTTGAGCCTATGCTCACTTGTCACAACTGAGAACTTGGTCACAGTGCTCTATTTTGCAGCTGAATCTGTCTGTGATGGAAACTAAAAAATTGTGTTCTGCTATCAGCCTGGAAAAATGCTGGAGAATATTTCTCCCTTTCTCTCCCATCCCCAGCAAAATAATGGGAATTGGCTGGTTAGCAGACATACTGCAGATTGCAGGGATGTAGCAGTTTATATTTAAAAAGCAACTGCCTTTCACTTGCGTTGCACCCAGGCCTGCTGGCTTAGGTCAGGAGTCTGCCTTGCTAGGCACTGTGTCGAACAGGCTTCTCCCAGGCAGAGTGGGGGCAGGCAGTAGTCCCAGAAAAGGATTATTAGTGATCACTTAGATGCTTGTCTCAAGCTCTGCTCTGCATGACTTTGATGGCCTAGCCTTTGTTTCTGGCCTCTGCTCCTTGTCTTCCTCCTCTCTGTTGGCGAAGTGCTTCCTGCATGACTCGTGTGCTCCAGAAGAGGCCGGGGCTGCTGAGGCTCTGGAGATTGGGTCGATTCAAGTTTTGGCTTGGCAGATGGAGGGGGGAAAAGGGTTTCAGCCTTCAGAGAAGGTGAGGGAAGCAGCAGCAGAGCTGGTGGGAGCTGCACAGTCTGTGGGAGCATGAGGCCCCCAGGGAGAGGTCTCTGTCTTTTGCTGTGTCTCCATTTCCTCAGGGAAGAATTAGTAGAAAAAGGTACCCCCACTCTCCAGAGCTACTGCGCCCTGAAATTTCAGTGATTCCTTGTGCAAAAGCTTTGTGCTGTGTCCATGCTTGGTGGCCTTGTGGTATGTTTTTTTGGTCACTATTATTGAGGAAGATAAAAATGCTTATTATCATTCCTCTCCTAAAATCAGTGTTACTGCCTGCACAGTTTAGGAAGTAACATTCCTACCCTGTTATATATGCATATAGTAAAAAAAAAAAAAAAATATATATACATCTATATATATATATATATTTTATATTTATTTTTTTCAGGACCCACTTGTGAAGGAAAGGAGTGCTGCTTGAAAATTGTTTAACTGGATGTTAATATAAAAGCCCCTCAGTTTCACGTAGCCCATGCTTACCTTGCTGCTACCTATGCCAGGCTGCTCCTGTGTTGTTTCTTTTGTTCTGTTTTCCTCAGTGCAATGAACCCTTACGTTATGAGTTTCTGCTGTAGTTTTAACCTCTAATATGCAACCATTACAGCTTATCTCGTCTCCTAAATTACTCTAAAATCCAATTATAAAATCCTCTTTCCCTCAATAGCATACAACTTGCCACATTACTGAAATGCTGGGTAGCTCTTTTGTTTTTTCTAAATTAATAATAACTACCATTTTCCGTCTGCTCTTAGTATGGAAGTCTTTTATATCACTGTGCTGCTTTCCCATAATACATATTATGGTTCTTTTTATATGCTAGTTATGTTTGGAAAAAATAAGAAAGATTTTGAAAAGATGTGCCAGTCAAACTCTGTGTATCAAAAGATAACAATGAAAATCCTTAGTGGAAACTTAGCAGAAAATTCCCAGTAGTAATGTATCCTGCCAGATGAAAATGACAATTCATCACTTGGTGGGCCCTTTTTTTTTGGGCAGGAACAGTTGTTATTTCAAACCAGTTTCTAATGATTTCAAAATAAGGGTCCTGAGGTAACATGTCAAAAGAAATGCAACAGAGCAAGTGAGAAACTCTATATTCAAAGTATTCAAAAATATTTGTGTCTTACCATTATGGTTTCTAAATTTCTAGTAGGCTTTGTCTCATTTTAAAAAAAATCAGATTATAAAAACAGACATGATTTACTTTGGAAGTTTATTAAATACATATCCAGAGTTCCCAGGTTTTCTTTTTTCAAAATGTCGCAGTTTCCATATTAATAGTCCAGACATTGATTGTGTCCTGACACTAAATCTTTTGCTCTTAGAATATTAACGATGTTGATAAAACCACTGGCCTGTTTTTAATAAACTCTCCAGTACTGTAAGCATCTTCTGAACCCCAGTGTGAAGATCTGGTGATAAAAGGGATGCAGTGGAAATAAAGATGCGCCGTGAGAGTTTGAGTGAGATTTTCCAGAAGGGCTTGCTAATGATAAACAACATCTTCACTTGGTCACATGCAAATACAGATATATATGTTCCTTTACCCAAACTGTCCAGTGTTATCTAGTAATTAGTCAAGTGCAATAAATTAATCAAGGAAGGAGTGTACACCAATGTAAGAAGGCTTACCAAGGAAGAGCTGTTTTTACAGATCCCATGCTGAAAGCTATGTCCCCTGGAATTGAATGGATTTTTACAAGTTTATAATGCAAGCTGTAATATCCCAGACAGCCACAACTGTGTGTACTCTGGGAATCCAGTCCACCATCCTCGTGTGAACTTCTTTTTGTCTTTTCATAGGAATTACATATGTAAGGATCAGAGTGTTGACTGTACTCTTGTATTTCTCCCATCCTATTTAGTTGGACCTTACCACTAAAAAAAGGCTTCAAAGCCTGATTTTTAAAGGGCAATGCTTGCCTTGTCCACCAGTGAGGTGAATGGCAAAACTCCTTCCAGCTCCAGTAGTGTCTGATGACCAGCACTGTCGGTGACCCCAGCCCAGCTCCCTTTGGTTGAATGCTATGCACAGCTCCATCCTCTCTCCCAAGAGTTTAATGAAAACATTTTGGTGTTCTTCTGGGCTAGTATATTCTAGTTAGGTGTGCTACAGTTCTCATGCATTTGGTGCTTTGAGGTTATGCGAGGGTTTTTGTTTCTTTTTTTTTAATTTTACCTGCTTCTTAAGTGATTGCTTCTCTGAGCTTGGAAAATATTTCACTTAATTTACTTTAGGTCATGGTAAATAAACCTGTATCAGTACAGATGCAGAAGTCATTGAAAATATATTTATATTTTAAATTGAAGTTCAAGGTAACATTTAGATGAATAATTATTTACTGTTTTGTTAAATAATGACATATATGACAGCAACCATGCATTAGTACAAGTGCTTTTCTGTTTTGAATGTCTCATTAGTTGCTTTTTAGGGCTGTACTGGTTTTTTAAGATTCAGATTCAAAATCTCTTCTGATTTCTGCTGTTAGGTTTTTGGCAGTGGGCCAGCTCCAGATATGCATAATATTTCACTGTTAGACCTTGCAAACAGCATATCCTGCTGTGCTAAAGAAAACATTGTGTTTCTTACCACATGAAAATAATCCATCACTTTTCAATCAGCGCACATGTATACACTGGTGTGCGCGCACACATACACACACGCAACCTTCTACCTGCTTTTCCCATCAGACTCCAGAAAAAATTAATGACTATGATGTGAAGGGTGGACTCTTTGTACATGATCCATTAAAGTACAAAATAATCAAAATATATCTAGCATCTGATTTGCAAAGCAATGTGGAGTCAGAGGCAAGCTGAGGAAATAGACCATCTGAAGACCTTTCTGACCTTGTTCAAGCAGCAGTATCTTTTTGTTTGTTTAAATGTTACACAGAAAGTGACAGCATAAGTTTAAGGCAACCTAGAACGTCCCTTTGCACAGGTCACCACTGCTATGTAGAATGCATTATATATAGAAAGAGAAAAAAGCATATGTATTGTACAACCCACAAAATTTATGTTGCCTTGTTAAATGTATGCAGGTAATCAGTAGAGATTTCCCTCCTTGGAAATTACACAGGAGGAAGCTTATTCATGGTGGAGCACAGAGAATCTATCTGTGGGTGCATGCCCACAGGCTGTGGAAGAATAATGTGGGTTCTTTCTTTTTGTTAGGTTGTGCTGGGTATCACTGTGCATTTATGACTCTTCTGTGCCACTGAAATCTGGGTGTTTACCAAGGACAGTGATATCTTGACAGTTTGCCATTTCAAGAACAGGGGTTGAACAAAAGAGTAATTTAGCTACCTAAATTTGTCCTTTGTTTACAGGCAGACAACATCTTACATACCAGTACACAAGTGCTGAAACAGTAGTCAGTGAAACTGCAGATAAGTGAGGTGTAGCAGAGTAAACATACTGTAATCCAACTAAGTATTTAGGCAGTATTTCACTCTACAGTGAAGTTAGAACTCCAAGCAGGAGTTAAGTCCAAGGGTTTTTACTGCTTAAATGTTGCCCTGCTCTTCTGAATGTAGTCACTGTAGGATGTCTCTACAGCAAACTGAGTGAGGGACCACTCAGAAGTGCTTTGCATCCCCTATTATGAGTAAATTAAGATCCTGGAAGTGGGAGGAATCATGATTTATAACTGTGGAAACTCCCTCTCTTCCCTTTGCAATCCTCAATATTTTGCTGGATGGAAGTGGATTAGGAAATGTAAGAGGTGTAGGACATAGCTTTTTATGTCTATTGGTAATGCATCAACAAAATGCACATGGACCACTCTGGTAGGTAATATAATGGGATCTCAGGAGGATTCTTTTTCTCACTGTCTTTCAAGGTCTTAATTTTTTTTATCTGCTTGTGCCTTAGATCTAAATCCAAAGCAATAGGGTGTAGAAACTGAAAGAGCAGCACTTGAAGCGTGCGGTGGGCAAGGTTATGGAGAGGCACTGAGAACTGGGGGATCATCAAGGCTCCAGGAACCTGGCTTTTAAATCCCAACATTCTTCACTGCTGCCCTTTAAGTATTTTCAGTCATGCACTTTTAGACCATTGAATTTTGAACTTCTGGTCACCCCTCTCTTCCAGATGTGAAAACAAGAGCTTGTCAGTGGAAAAAGGAGTTCTCAACAGAACTGTCATAATGCAATTTGTGACATGAGTCAAAAATCAGAGGTCTACTCTGTTGCCATGATAATACTTGATTAAGATGACTTACCAGGCTGTGAGTTCAGAAGTTTACTTGCCAGCCACTTATTTTTTACTTTCTTAATTATTTTGTTGTTCTTTATCTGGGCTTAGGAGATTGAAAATTGATGCAATATATTCTGACATCTAAATAAAGCTTGAGAACAATTAACCAGCCTTTTCAGTACTGTTTTTAAAAACAAATCAGTTTCCTTTGGAGTTCCATATCTTTCAGCTCCCTTTCCAGTTTTCATTTTAAACATGGACTTGTAAGAAGGAGAACATGGAGAAGGTAAATAATGAAAAAAGGTCTAGTGGTTGGAGAAAAAGATATCTATTTTCAGAAATGCTAACTCATGTCTGACCTTAACAAGGCAGTTACCCACTTTGTACTGATCAATTTACTCACATATGAGATATATAAAATAATACACTAATTTTGGTTGAAATAAACAGAAAATATGTATTTACAGAAAAGACCATAAATCTTTGCCAATATTTTTCTTGCGGAGAGACAAATATTTTTCACTAAACCAAGACTGCTTGTTTGACTTTTCAGAGGTCCTTACAAATCCAAGTGGAGTCAACTGAAGCTGTGGTCACTCCAAAAGTTGGGGAATACTCTTTGTAGTGATTTTCTGGTCTTAAATTTGAATGCAGTTTTATGCAGTCTTCAAGAGACTCACTTTCCATGAGTGAAGAGAGCAGTTCACTTTCCTCACAATCACTATACTTACACTGTGGAAACAGAATTACTCACTGATGTAGTTCCATTTCAGTTGGTCACTTTTCAGAATGTTAGCTTTTCATGTGCCTGCCTTTTCAATGTCTTCTCATCCCAATTACAGAAGCATTTGAACTTCAGCATTGTATCTGAGCATTTGTAACACACATGAAATGCCAGAAAATTTGATTTAATGATCTTCTTTTGCAAGTGGAGTTATTTACATTATTATTTTTCACACAAGAATGTTTTCATTCAGCAGAAGCTGAAGAATGATGTCAGACAATCCCATGAAGTCATCTTTCAGAATGGCTTGCCTATTTTAACTCCAGATTTCTGAGAGTGCAATTTTTTATTCTGTTAATTCAAAGGCTCCATAAAGAAAAGAATAAGGGGGGGATATTGCATCTGGCATGTAAAATACTGGTCAGCCATGTCATTTGTGTTAATTCCATGTACTACCATGTAGAAAGCCCTGTCTAAACCGCTTTACTGTTAATCCCCTGCTGGTGAGAGAAAAGCTGGTTTCACCTTTAGGGGTGAGTGTGGACCCTTTCTTTGGCTCACAGTCACCTCAGCAACAGCATCCAGAGGGAGGTCTCCAAGCTTTTGCTTTGTCCAGAACATCTGCTGGCTTGACAGGAGGGGCTCTGAAGGCAGCAGGATCAAAGAGGAGGAATGAGAAGTAAGGTTGGGGAAAGGGATCTCTTACTCTGGGGAGGGGTAGAAGAAATAATCCAAGTCTGCTGGCAGAAAGAGACTGGAGGTCATTTGTGACAAACAGGTGAAGGAAAAGATGCTGATAAAGCATGATGAAGTAAAGAGCAGTACATGTGGAGCCTGGTGACACCACCTTGGACCACTAAGAAATAGCTGATGCATAAAATGAAATACCAACAGTTTCCAAGTGACAGGCAGAGAAAAAAAAAATAACCAACATTAAAGCAAAATTAAGGTTTGTCAAAACACTACCAAAAGTATGAGACCCAAGTACAGTCAGCTTGGTGTTCCAACACCTAAAAGTGCCAGATGGCATCATATGGAGGAAGCATTCATCAGCAAAATGATAGGGTTTTTTTTTTTTGTTATTGACCATAGCAATATTTATCCAGGTATTTCCTCTTTGTCTTATATCAACAGTAGTCAAGAGGAGGAAAGCAGTCCTCAATCACCCTGTACAAAATCACTCAGAGCAGCAGCTCTTTTCTCTCTTCCCTTTTTCATAAGGAGACATTGTGACCAGCGAAAGATTTCCAATTGGAAGAGGTTTTGTTACCAAGGAAGATGTGGATGACAAGGAAAGAGATGAAAGAAAAGAGTAATTGAAAGGGATGCCTCCAGAACAGTTCGAGATTAATGTTCCTCCTAGTTTATCTCATATTTCTTCCACAGATGATGTTTCAACCATACATGTTTGTATCTTTAACTCTGGGAGTAAAGAGCATAGAAGAACTCCTCAGTCTGCTCAATTCTTGCCATCACCCTTTCAGCACTGGGGAGAAAACCAGCCATCTGATTCTTCACACATTTGCACCAGCGCAAATGAGACATTAGATGAATTGTCTGGAAGGAGGTGCTACTGATGCTGATTAACACTGGACAAACCAGGCCACTCTCATGCATTGTGTGATGGAATTGTGGGCGTGCAAGGATTTTTTCAATGAAGGGAGTCATGGTGGTGGAGGTCTGATAAATCAGAAATGCTCTAATTATGAGCTCAACTTCTTAGTGTGCTTGGAGATATTCAAAATTATCTATTGTGCTGGTAATTGCTAATAACTGCTTACATTTTAGATGTTTGTGTTTGCAATGTTATTTGTAGCCTTCAGTCCTGTAAGAAAAATTACTATAATTCCTGAATGACAATGTGCAACTGTTGGTACTTTATTTTCAAAAGTTGTGCACCTCACATAGGTCCCACTAGTCAGAGGTCCCACTAGAAGTGAATGCCTAGCAGGAGACTGCTGTCCAAAGAATAGCAGTAAATTATTACCTTTTAAGATGCTTTTAGATTTATTTATTTGTTTATTTTATTTAGTCACTTATTGTGTAAGAGAAGCTGTATTTGGGGAACAAGCTGATAAAAATATGTTTTAAAATACTTTAATATTCAATACATGGAATATTACCTGCAGAGCACTGTGTTCCTCTGAAAAGATAATCAATGTAACTCTTTTCAAGATGTGGTTTACCTGAATTCAGACAGGTACTCCGAAACTCTGCAGTAGCAGAATAGGTCCTCCTGTCTGTCCCTTCTAGTACCTTTCACGGTTCTTTGTGCAGTTTTAAATGAAGCAGTCAAGGAGAATACCATCATCTGTCTAGCTAGCAATTCTCCGGTTGTAGTTCTTTTCCCTGTTAGGACTCTTCTTCACCCTCTACTTTCCTTGTTTAATTTAATTCTGTTTGCATTTTAGTTTAGCTTAGCCATCTGCTTACATTTTTTTCTTCTATCCATCCTCATCTCTTGCTGTGACATCAGTCATTGTTTCTGGAGAAAAACTACAGCTACATGAGAAATTTTAGATTTTAGCATTCCTCAGTGGCAGAGCTGAAGGGAACATACCTTGTTGTTGAGATCTAGAAAAAAATGTTTGAGTATTAAGGGATTACATTTCACTTGCTAGAGCTTCACCCAAAAATATATCTTACAGACATTTCTTTTTCTGGCCTGAAGGTCCCAAACTTCCCTCTTTCCACATTTCCACTGGTTGCAGTGCTGGGGATGTTATTTTCTCTGTGCCTCAAAGGGTTTAGTTCTCTGTATCCCTTCTGTGTGAGATTTTAAAGGGTACCTCTCTCCTTCAGCTTTCCCTGATGTCTCCCTGGGTATAATTTGATGCAAGTTTATACCAATGCTGACGTTTTTTATTTTTCAACCAACTTTGAATTCTTGCTCTTTGTGCATGAAAGCTGTTAAAACCTTGCCCATTTAAAACGAAGAATAACTGAAATCATAGCTTCTTTGAATGTGAAATTTACTCATGTGTAACAGATTGACACAAGGCTGAACATTCACCAGAAATCTTACGTTACGTCGTCTGATTTACTGTGAATCACTTCACATTTATGGTGGAAGTACAGATAAAATCATATCCATAACACTGTGATGACTATAAGTGGTGTGTTTAGCTGCTTTTTAACAGACAGTTGAATCAAATAATTTTAGAAATCCCATACCAAAAAACTTTATGCATTTTCCTTTCTGCGTTTCACTCTGTCCACTGCAGTGCGTGTCTTGCTGGTTAGAGCAAACTGAGTGTGCTCAATTTGTTCTGTTACTGTGTCATTGACATTGATGTTTTATTTACTGAATTACATTGGTGTTTGAGGCCTCCTTTATTTCCAAAATGTTTTGTTAAAGCCTTGCCTACATTAAGCATTTTACTTTCTTTTTCTATAAAGCATTTCATGATTTCCTGATTCAGTAGGAAATTTTCTTGTAAAGTCTGGCAAGAGCTGCCATTACTCTGGACTTCTGGGGCAGCAGTGAAAACTTTATTGTCAGAGTTATCACATCCCCTTTCTGTTCACCTGCTGTTTTTTTATGACTTAAAAATCATAGCACCTTGTTTATGATGACAGTTTATTATAGAGTAGGAATATACCTTTTTTTTTTTTCAATTATGGCAATAAAATATTGAAGGTTCTGCCTAGGATACATGTTAAGGAGAAATGTAGGGAATGTGATTCCTCTTAAGAAACCAATACAATTAGTTTAATAAATACAGGGAATGCATTAATTAGATTAATAAATTAAGAGAGTTGCTATTTGTCATTGGTTGATTATAGCTGGCTTTTTGTTTGAGTGTTATTTGGTTGAGAAGTGCAGGTGTTTCTGCAATAGGAATTACTGTTATTCTAGATTTTTTTTAAAAGTCATACTTTAGTATCTTTCCACTTCGAACACATTTAAAGAGTTATCTAAGTTTTAGAAATTTTAACTAAATTCTTTCCTCTTTTCCCAAACCACAATAACTGAATATTATGTGCAATGATACTGCACAAATATCCATACTGATTGTATTAGTTTCTCTTACTAGTTATAATGGCTCACTGTTTGCAGGTAAAACACTCACAATTACTTTATCTAATACATTATGCCCAACAGGGCAAATTCAGTGCAAGCCAGGCCATTTGGGACTTCCAACTGGCCAAGATTTGTTAAGTTTGGTGTATGTGGAGTAAGCAGTAAAACTACCAATGTAGTACTTTGCACTCAGGTCAGTGGGTGCTGGTGCAGCCCCTCAGAGAGGCTGCAGGTGTACAACGCTCAGGGAACTGGGTGAATTAGTGCAGTTTTGACTTAATTAACATTGAGCTGAACCTCTCATCTGCTCTCACTTATCAGTTAGCAAATTACTGGGGAAACACCCTTATGACATAAGGTAATTTAATTCACGTACCTGCTTAGATGTATGTTTGAGTGCACTTTAAGTTAACTACTCTTATATGGCTACTGAAAAATTCATTCATTTTAGCACCAATGAAATCTGAATGAGTACAAACACTGATATTTAAAATGCTTCTTTTTAATAGGTGGGAAGAAAGAGATTCTTTTCAGGAAAGTTTCTTCTCATGTTTGGGTTGTGCAACCGAAACACATTGAAGAAATAAGTTATAAACACATAGTTTTCCCATAGTTGTTTATTTCTGAAATTCTTCAGCTCTGATCTGTGGTTGAAATATCAACTGTCTGTAGAGCACTTGCTGGGGGCCTGGGAAAGCAGTGAGCCTTTTTGAAGTTAGCCCAGGAAGACTCCATCCAAAGGAGATGGTGACATGAAAGAAAGAGGTATAATAAAGTTTGAGTATAAATCACATCACTGTGATCAGCACTCAGTATGCTCATTACCCAGGGCAAAAATGCACGCCAAAAGTTAAACTGAAAAAGATTGAGACCCACCAAGTCATAGCACGTGACTTTATTGTTGTTCCTTTATTAACCTGGGAAGTATCAGCTCAAAGCTGTGGTCTTTTTGCACCTCCTGGGAATTTTTCATTTAATGGTATAAATTAGCCCATTCCTACAGTTGGTGCTGCATTTTTATTAAAAACACTGCTCACCATCCCGTGTTGGCATCACTTGCCTTACTACTGCATCACCACTTGGGCACCAAACATTTAAAAGACCTTGGAATACCCCATATTCCTGCCCGGTGTGCCACCTCTGGTAAATATAGAGTTGGGTTGCTGATTCAAGCATGGGCTTGGTGTTTCGTTTTTACCAAGACACTGCAAAAATAGAAAGAAAATTCTATGCAATGAAGTAAAAGTAGCACTTAATTTGGACAGCATGGGCTCATAAAGATGTGGTGGCTGGAAAAACCATTATCTTTTAGCAAACAACAGTTGCTTATCAGATAAGACGATGATTTTAATGAAGAATCATAGATAAGGATAGAGCAGCACATTGATTAATGCAAACAGCAACTTCTCCTGAAACCTGACTGCATTAGGTCCTCGCTCGTTTGCGATGATATGCAAGCTGTAATAAAGCTTTTACAGTTATTCAATATCATGAATAGTATTAGCAGAATTATCAGAGTTTCTAGTTGAAATGGATGCCTATACCTCCTGGACTTCTTAAAGTTCTCACTTTTTATATAAACCTGTATTATTATTCAACAGAGATAAACAAAGGAAAGAAATGTCCTGGAAAGAACTGAGGGGGAAAAGGGAACAACCTATTATTTTTTTGTTATCGTGCAGTGTAATTTGAATATATTGTAAGCAATTAGGAATTGCCTAATTTAATCCACAGCAATATACAAAAACACACCACCATATCTTTTTGGCTACGTGTGGCTTTTGTAAATGTGCTTTAGGAAAAGAGTGTTTGTCACCAGTAAAAAATCAACTAGTCTTTGTAGCTGGACTGATTTATTTTTGAATGCAGGGCTATTGTTGAATATAAAATATTTTTTTTCCTTTCTTTGAATCTAGTCCATACATCACACTTCTGTCATGAAAAAAGCTATATATAATTCCTGGGGCAACACGTCCCCATTTCCCTTGTAGATTTTTCTGATCATTGAACCCTGCAATAAAACGGTCCCATGCACACCTGTTTGACACCTGGATGGTGAAGTGCATGGGCTGCAGTTTGAGGCACTGAGGTAGAGTTGCTGTGATCTCACCCAGGTTTGATAGAGAAAAACTTGTTTTAAAGGGAAGTTTTTAAGGTCTAGGTGGGATTCTAGAGCTGGAGGATGGTCTTAATTTGCGGTCATCTTCCTGAAATCAATTATTCTTTAAAACTACTCCTGCAAGTTACCAAGCTCACAAGCTGTTTTATTGTATTGCACATGAAGTTACAGTTAAGAAAGTTTGTATTTGCATGAGTAAAAATGTGCAGCATGAGGCTTCTTGTTTTGATTAACTTTTAATCTGCTGATTTACCTGAGATGAAGAGAGAAAAAATGCAAATGACTGAGTTTGACCGTGCTCTGTGATGTGTGATGGAAGCACGGAGCACATGTGCTTTGTTAATGTGAGTTTCTCAGCTAGTAAGCCATTGTATATTAGTAATATCATCATTCAGGACTAATTAATGCATCATTATGGTCTTCTAAAAGGCTTTTGCCAGTGTGAAGCTGAGTGCATGGGTTAGTATTTGTTCTGGAAATGTTTTATTATTATTGCTTTATTGTAGTGTGAAAGCTGATTTGGTGCCTTGAATTGCACTCACACCCCCAGAAGCACTGGTTTAATTGGAAAAATTTGCAACTAAAAACACCAGACATAAAACATAGGTGTGTAGTGGGCCATTTTCTACTTCTGTAAAAGGAGAGTTTTATTGAGGGTAGAGAGATCCTGATATGGCAGCTTGGTGGTCTTGAATCCAGAATCACAGAATTGGTTCAACATTGAGTTTGTCTCCAATACTCAAGGGCTGATCCTACACATTCCCCTTTTTTGGGCCTGTTTAGGGCCTTGTGGGGAATGCACAACTTTTGAGGATCAGATCTGAAACTCTTCCCAGGGAACATGCTTTTGAAGAACATCTGTTTTGAAAACACCAGGCATGTGCAAACCAGAGTGAGACCAAGGTCATCTGAAGTTTAGCTTTCCCCTACCCAAAAGCTGCCTGTAGTCATTTTGCTAGCTTTATTTTCATCTGGTCCCTGCATAGTAAAAATTCTGCTCATAAAGCAATCACGAAAATTGTTATGGCCCTAAAGAATGCTGGTGAAAGCAAATAAGAGCTGTAGTTTCCAGATTCTATCCCTAATTAGTCAGAGGGGTCAAGTGTCAGGTCCATCAGTGAGCTGTAGTATTTCGGTTTTCGATCAGTATGGGTTATTCATTTAGCAAGAGAAAGAGACTGAGAATTTTCTTTGTGACATTGTTCTGGTTGCCTTTCCTTCCCATGTTGTTCCTAGCTTTTTCCTGATAGTTTAGCTTGGGTTTTTTGAAACTAGTCTCTGGATAATACTTTAGCAGACTCTTAAATCACCCCTTTTTTTCTGTTCCTTGGCAGTATAGTGGCTTCCTTTCCATTAACCTACTGCCTGATTACACCAACTGTCTGAAATGCAGTTAGAATGACTCTTAGCATACGATCTTATCTGACACCAACATCTCCTTCCATTTTTTAATCTCATTTTAAGGACATGGAACTATTTGGAATTCCTTTTGCCCCTTTTATCTAGATTCCATTTTCTTAAATGAAATCATCCAGCTTTTCCGAGGGGAATAGTTTAATTGTTCAAGGTGCATGATTTGTGGTGACCTTACAATTGTGCAGGACCACAGTCCGTGGTGTTCCATGTAAGTGATCAGAAGGGGCCATGCTCGCCTTTGAAGTGGGGTAGCTTATTAGAAAAGTAGTAAGTTGTATCAAACTTTCTGTCCAATTAACTATGTCCTTTCCACATAAGCATGGGGGTTTTTGTGTTGTGGACTGAGGCGGTTTTTGAGTGAAATTTACTGCCAAATCTGTGTTTTAACTGACTAGTATAAAGTATTTGCATTCTAACCACCTATTGATTCATCCAAGTTCATAGATGAATAGTTATAACTTGAAAGATTTATAGAGTTCTAGGAGTCCAATTTATCTACCTTATTTGTTTTACAATAAGGCCACATTTCTGCCTCTCTTGTTCTCTCTGTTCAGCTTTACTTACTAAACCTGTGGCTCATATTCTCTACTGCTTCCTTGGGACCCATCGTATGACTTGGCTTTGTATGGTTTCGATTTAATCAGGAGGAAGATGAAAGTAGGTGTATGTTACTTTCAACTCCTTAGTCATTTTGCCATCCATCTTAGTCAATGTGTGGTTGCCCAGGACGCAGCATTAATGATAGCTGTCAAAATAATAGTCAGAAGGTTAAAGGTCGGGAAAAATATGTAAAAGACTTCAGGGTGAACCAGATGATAAAGTAACTCATTTAGGCCATTAAATGCTAGCATAGTATGGACTTGTTGGGTTCATGGGTTACTAGAAGCAAGAAGAGTAAATGGGGACATCTTCAAGTAGTTTACTCTTGTTAAAAGATGAAAAAAGATGATAATAGCATTACCAAACAACTGCACTAAAGGCAATTTTCTTAATTACCATGCTGACCCAGCAGTGCACAGAGAGAGGTCTTGTTATTAGAATGAGAGCTTTTACTTTCAAACAATATTAACCCTTCTTGGTACTCTATGTCTTAATTAAAAGAGTATTCCTGGAAGTTCTGCAGCTGTCAACATTTTTACATTTCTTTTTGGGTTTGCAAACCAGTAAGTCAAGAAACAGTTACATCTTTCTTCATTGTTTCAGTGGTCTCTGCTTCATTTTAGGTCTTTCTCCAATAAAGCTATGAGTCGTACATTTATGGAAGGAGCAAGCTTGAGCAGCTAAATAGTCTCTGACCATAAAAAGAGCAGTGTGAAGTTGTCTCCCTTGCCCTAATTTTTTCAGCAAGGAATTTTGTTTACAGTAGTTTAGAAATCAGAATAGATTTGTTTTCCAGAATAATCTAGGTAGATGACAAAACAAGTTCTGTAAGCTATTATACTTTCCTTAAACAGTGAAATGTCATAGAAAATTGGCAAGTTTTATGCGTATCAATAAAAGACTTTCAATTTCACTGTCTGCAAATGGGGGTATGGATTAATAATTTCCTCAAACCCTTAACAAAAAATTCCAGCAAGATTAATGTCATTTGCTTGTACTGTCTGTCTTTTGTTACCTAGCTGGCCATGGTAACTGAATGCTTCATCCAGGCTCTAAGACTTTCTGGGACATTGACTGTCATGCCAGAGGGACTGTTGGTTTGGCTGGTTTCTTAATGGGTCTTCTCAGTAGTATTACTTTAGTTTGAATTGCCTGTCTGTCATATTCAAATATGTTCTTCTTGCAGCCATCGTGTTGTAGCTACATTTGGTGGAGAGGAAATACAAATCTCAGCATCAAGCAAAATGTCATAGGCAGAGGAATTCTCTGCTCTTACAATATCAAAACAAAGATCTGCATGTACAGAAGACTTTATTGAGAACAGTGAGATATTACTGGGAAGATTATTAAAGAAAGAAGGAGGAATAATTTGCAATTGTCTGAAGTTGTGACATTCTACTGCCATGATGAAATAACAGTAAAATGCAGTCAAATCAGCTGGACTGAAAGTTTTGGGAAAGTCAATACTGCTACTGTGACCATCATCCATTGCTTAGAGAAGGCCTTTCATTAGTACTGATAATTCAGGGGGGGAACCAATGATCTGGAGATAGTGACTGAAACATCTAGAGTGTCTTGTTCTAGAAGGTCTTTCTACTTATGTCTTCCTTTTTGCCTTCCTCATCAGAGGACCTTTCAGTGACTATCGCTCGAAGCGGCATGCCCAGCAACCTGTTCTCAGTCTTTGAAGCTCAGAGAATTATTGGGAACATGATAACAAGGGCAAAAAGAACTGTCACAGGATCAGATTGATCTCCACGTACTTTCCCATCAGAAGCTGTCTTTGAATAGGATCTTTGGCCTAGAGCAGAAGCAAATGATCTGATTTTCTTCACTTATGTCACATTGATTCATGGGGATTTTGGTGATATGGGGGAAAACTAGATTCCTTCTAAAAGAAAATGAACCAACAGTTGAGCTTTAGGTACTTCCCAACCAGTGTCCTGTAGGAAACTAGGGTCCAAAGTAGTGACTGTTTTTCAGTCTTAAAACTACATACGTGGTAGGGATATTTTGTCCAAGGGATTAGATAAAATCTGGTTCAAGTAACCCATGAAAAGTGTATATTCTATAGATGTAGAGCCTTCAGAACCAGCTGCAGTAATCCCTTGATCTGTTCTTTTCACACCAAACACCTTCCTACTATAGAATCAAGGCATCTAATCTAAAATGGTTTTCCAGGCTGGTATATTTTCTGTGGCACTTGGTAATTAGCTTAATTATATTATTAAGAATCTGCAGTATATAGTACTACCATATCAAATTCAATTTCTTTTAGTACTGTAATATCCCTAACCATCCCTACTAATGTCATGAAACTGCTGGGCTTGGCACTGTAAAAACATGTAGCAATTTTGGCTAGATCTTCTTGAAAGAGCTCACAATCTACCTCAGCACAATAAAGTGAATAGCATGAAGGGAGGTTTTTTAGCCTTGTTTCCTGGGAGACAGCTAAAGTGATTTGTCCAAAATTAAACAAAAAGTATAAGGTAGAACTAAGATTTGGACTCAATGTACTTTGAAAATCATTCCAGTGTCTGGACCAAGACACTGACAAGCTTATTTTCCATCAAATTTTCAATGCAAATTTTCTCTCGCCTTTGCACTATTTGTGTGTAGTAGAGCATTGTATCCTAGCCTTATAGTGAGTTTAAAATCACGTATCTTCTGATGTCTGGTTTGCAAAAATTGTTAGCTGACCAGGCAAAGAACATCTGAATGGCTAATGGAAACTTTCTCTTCCCCCTAAATGGGGCAGTTGGCTAATTTGTTTAGCTAAACTACATTAGCCATTTGGAAAGTTTTATTATCACAGTCAAAAGCAGGAAGCAGGGAATGGACATGCTGTATTTTTAAAATTAAAGTAATTTTGAAAAACAAACTCAGTTTCTTATTGATTATTTCAGTTGTTAGATTAGAGGCTCATTACTTTTAATAATAGGATAATAGAAGCTAGAAATGGAAAAGATCTATTAGATCATTGAGTCCATCCCCATTACAAGGGCAGGATATAGTCAGGTATATGTGGATGGATGTATCAAATATTAAACTCATATGACACAGTAAATCCTCTGTTTCCTCCACAGAGTGCTGATGCTAAGAGCTTTGACAGTCAGTTGTTTACTCTTAAAAGCAGCTTCTGAGCTACCTTCTGGCCAGCTCTTAGGCAGATGTTTAGTTGGGAGAGAAGGTTCCCAGGAGCCCAATGAGAAATAAGGTCATGGTGTGGCCTTTTTTTCCCTTCCATAGCTGCATGCATGCAGCTACTGGGAAGCAAATTTCAACATGCACTCAGGCACAGCCAAGAGGCTCCTTTGCCAGGCTGAAGTCCTGCTCCTTAATTGTTTTTTTCAAAGCATATAGTTACAGTGAGAGGAACAGAGAGACTGAGGAGTTTCTCTTCATTCTGTAATGGCAGTGGGGGAATGGGGCAACTTGGTAGACCAAGACAGCAAATACAGTGGCTTGTTAGTTTTTTGTGTACAGTGCAGCAGCTGCCACGGAGACATTGAGAGTCAGGTAAGATGTGCAAGGAGAGAGTGGATTCCAGATGCACCATTTTTCCCATCTGCTTAGCACCTGGTTTCAGGTAATTGATCTTAAATCGCTTTATCTCTCTGCACTTCAGTTTTGTAGCAAATAGGCCTATTTGGAATTGAACTCCCCTTCCCCACAGAGCCAATCCTCTTCCCCACAGACCTGGGCTCCATGTTATGCTCCATAATATTTATGAGGAACATATGAAGGCTTTTGGGGTTATTTGTGAACATTATGGAAAAGGGGTTGGAGGTGGAGGCCTTATTTCACATGTCCATGATTTAGCTTCTGGGAAGCTTCATGGATGAGAAATCCAGAAGATTTTCCCAGATGTACAAAAATACCCAGTCTTAAGAGACTGCCTTCACAGAAGTCAAATAAATTTATTTGGTGTAAAGGGGTTATAAAGACTCATTGTGGGTTTTTTTTTTTCATTTATTCCTCACTCTGTAGTTATGGTGGTGGAGAATAAGAAGACCTTCAACTTAAAGGAATACTTCAACTCAGTCTCAACCAGAGACTGAGTGCATCAAACAGTTATATTAGAATGGACTGTTGAGAAGCAGTAGTTTAGTTAGTTCTTTCAAGTATTACATCACTGACATTATTAATACTTTTGCCTGTAAGCAGCCCTTTTATCTTCTCTAGAACTCCAGTAAATCTACTCGTGTGGATAAGGGAGTAGCATTCATTTACTGAGCCTACTCAAACAGGTGAGGAGGCATATTAAGTTCAATAAGAACTAGTCTTGTGCATAAAGATTAATCACCTCACTAAGCATTCAAAAGATTTAAGGAGAAAGTCAGCTCTTTTTGATTCTGTCCTCATATTGATTTTGGGGAAACTGCTAAATTTAGAGCAATTAGATACATTGAAAGTAATTAAATGCAAAAGTGCTGTAGCAATTAAAATGGGAGTCCATGCTGCATATAGAACAGTTCAAGCATTTTATCGTGTTTCTCAGTTTCTCTAAAAATTGCAAGAGTTTTTCAAGATTGATGCTTTCTGGAATGATGCACCACCCTGTTTTGTTTTTTAAAATTGATCTGTGATACTCCTTAGTGGTTTCTACTGTTAAGTAAAATCTGAAGTTTTTTTTTTTGAAGTAAGTATGGACATAATAATTTTAGGTCACCGTGTATTGCACATGCCCAGAACAGCCTCGATCATTTCCAAATTCAAGGACTAATAAAAATTGGAAGCACTCCAGTAACTTTAAATTACTTTGCACATTGAAGAGTGATTTAAAATCATTGAACTGATTCAATTTTTTTTATATATGCACTTCAATTTGGAAGTGAGTCAGATGGACAGTAGTGTGCTGAAGAGGTTCAAGACATATTGAACTAAATTAAACATTTTTAATTCAAGAAAGAGAGAAAGGAGGGGTAATGAGGTTCGGTATATGAACCCAGAGAACACCCCCCATTTCCTGCGACTCTGTGGTTAGGAGTAGGATGATAAAGCAGTGAAGGAATGACCAACACCATCAAGGGGTATCTTTTTTAGTATTAGTGTGATAGGGATTGCCAAAGCTGGTGGGATCTGGAAAAAGCCCTGTGATTGTGCTTTATTACAACTATTGTTTTCAAAGAGATTTGCACACCTGTGCATTTTTTGTTTTCCTCCTGCAGATAGATGAAAAATGGGAGGACTGACTGGCTTGGGGAAAAACACACACACGCATGTGCATATGTGAGCAAATGTAGGCAGTGTGTAATTTGGCTTCACAACATTTGCTACCTGACACTGCTATGTATGCAGAAAGAAAAAAGCTGGCATATGGAACTGCCTGGCAGCATGTGAATATTACTTCAGCATTCATGCACATATGCATAAAATTAGAATAAGAAAATACTTCCATTTTGCAAGACAGTGGCTTGATGACCATTCCAAGGTTAGTGGAATTTCTCCACTAATAAGTTGCTCCGGTCCTGCATAACATACCCAGTGGGAATGTGTGATATTAGTATCCTAGTTGGGTTTTCTTTGAAAAAATAACAGAATAAAGCCTTCACATAAATTGTGCAGGTAAGTGGGGATAAAAAAAAATATCCAAAACCAGAAAAAGAACCCCAACAAAACAGCCCAAAGACTGACTTTGTGAGGAGGTCAGTAGTTTTTATTTGACTCTTCATGTAGAAACAAACATGTTTGTCCATTTTAGAAGAATAAAAGAAATATTTTGAGAGAGAGAGATGTTTGAATGCATCCCTTTTCTTTGAACATTACATCACCCTTTGAGTAGCATTTTGTTTTGGAAGTTCTGTATTAATCCAAATTTAACATGGTCTGCTGCAGTCTCGGATTCTAGTCACAGTAAAAAAAAAAAAAAAACAACAAACTGGCATATTGTACTCAAAAGCCTAGTAGCAAAAGAAAGGTGGGATTTCCTCCTTGTTCTCCACCATGTATTTCCCTCACATCCAGGGAATTTCACCGTGGGTGTTAGGATTCATTAAGGTAAAACCTGACTTCAGCAGTACAAATCATGCCATGCATGTCCATGTTTCCGTAGCAGTTCTTGCTGTGGCTGTTTGTTGGCATAAACATCTCACATCAGCCTTTACTAGAAAGACACTCTACCTTCACACAGAGTCCCATACCTTGGGATGAACAGACTGACTACTAAAATTGACTTAGCAGTTGTTGTGGGCCTTTTAACTTCATGGGTCTAAGCTGGGGTAAGCTTCTTCTAACCATATATTTTTAAATGGACAGCTGACAAGGTGTGAAGGATGGTTTTTCTTTGTAAAGCCATGTTTTGCTTCTGTTGCCTTACTCAGATCCTTTAAGGTGTGCTCTAACGTGACCCTACTTTTAGTGGTAAACCACTCAACCACTGAGTGTTTGTAACCATGGAAAGAAAAAGCCTTCATGTAAAATACTCTTTGTTTTGCATTTCCCATCAAGACGACATTTTGCATTCTCACTATGGAAATCCGGGGCCCAAGCTTTTATCACATTAACTATCTCCATGCTTTCCCAATGTTCTGTGGAGATAATAACCCTTTTTCTTCCAACTATATAAAGATCTTTCAAAGAGGGCTGAAGCATGCCCTAGTTTTCCAGAGTACTAGCAATTTTGGATTTCTGACCATCCTTCTTTTCGTTTCTCACTTTGTGAGTTTCCATTCACTTCTGTGCTTTCACTGGTTGATCATATCCTAACAGTATCCACCGACCTTTAACTCTGTTCACCAACACCCATCCATTAGCTCCTGCTTAGGAAAGATGTTGTTCCTCCCAGTACTTGTGACAAAGCAGAATCTAAGGATCTAAGTAGGAGGCGAGGGTGCGTGGGTTTAAGACCTATCTACATGTGCCATGTTGGGCTCATCCATGCCGACTGTCTCATATTCAGGCTGTAGTTAGCTTTTCCTCTTCCTCTTCGGTTTGGATGCAAGCAGGAAACCTGATACAGAGGGCTGGCACATGGGGAATCGAGATCCCTTGGCAGAACCCAGGTGCTCCTAGGTAATAAGTAACAACTGGAGATTAGTTTTCGGCAGCCATGGATTGCCCTTTCTGGTCTATGTTGCAACGACTTAAGTTTGGCAAATGACAGCTTCAGAAGGCCACGCTGCTGTTCATCATTCTGTTTTTGTCTACCGTGTGCAGTATAACCTCGAGTATGTCTTTCATAGGGTGTTTTCTAGTTCTCTTACCATCTTTTCCTGAGCTACCAGGGGTTTGATGGTATGTTGTTTTCATTTCTATCAAATTAGATAGCCTCTCAGACACTATGATAATTACTGGCCTATAATGCCCACTTTACCTGAAGTCATTAGGGAATTTTCCAGTCCAGCAATATACAAAGGAATGACTCATTGACAGGCCTAAACATTTAGTGAGGGGAATCTACCACTCTCATGAATCTGATTCTAACTCAGACAAAACTTTCTTGGTTTATGCATTAATTCTTGATTTTGCACTTTTCTCAGAAAGGTTATTCATGTTTTTGCTTCAACAAATGAATACCCCAGTCTAAAAATCTATCCTAAATGGGCACAAACCCCAATTCTGCCCCTGATGGCATTTGTTCAAGATTAATACAAATACCTGGCTTTCAAAGTGGATTTTTAACACTCAAAGATAGCATTGTCAACTCACCTTTTAAAACTACTTAGGGTTTCTTTAAAAAGGTGCTATATCTTGCAGAGGCAGCAAAACAATGCGGTAGATATGGTGGCTATTCATTTTCATTTAGCAGATAAATCAATACTTACATAAAGCCTGAGTAACTTGTTGGCACTAAACTATGCAGCCCCGTTTTTACTAAAATTTGTCAAGCTTCAAGCATGTGGGCTTTTTTATTTTTTTAAAAGGAAGTACGTGTTTTCATGTTGCATTACATAAAATTGATACAAATAATAAACAGTAATAATCAAGTTATTAATCTTCTCTGTGCAGTCTAAGGGAAGGGGTTTTTCTCAACATAAATAGAGTAGGTAGAGTACAAAGCAAAAAGCTCCACTAAACCTTTGTGTGTGATTGAGAGAGGGGTGTTTCATACTCTGTAGTTTACAGGCGTATGTTATACTGTACGCACCGTCTGCAAGCACTTTAGAAAATCCTGGATGCTTAGCATAGTCTTAAATCAGGCGTGTTGCCAGTTGTGGATTAAGTAGAGGATAGCTGGGTCATTTTCCGAGGAGTTCCTTTACAGTTCAGCCTTTTTTCTTGGTGTTAATGCTTTTACCGCTGTTGGGTGAAGGGAGGAGAGGCTTGGAATACCCTGCCCTAGGGCCTCCTAAACTGTTCATCTGTCATGGATCATGTCGTGGAACAGAAATGTTTGTTTTTGCTCCCATTCATTTCAACTGGCAGCCAGTTATTATTAGAATGAAAAATTAAGCTATTATGCAGTGGAAGCCTTGCTGGCTCTATCAAATTTATGGAATTAATACAGCAAAATTATCCTTTATAGCGGGTATAAGCAGCTGAATATATAATGCAGGCCCCTTCTTGATCAGCCCAAACACAAAATGGCAGCCCTGTTTTCATTATCAGCATTAAAGCTTGATATGATATGTCACCTTATTTCAGAAATTTCAAAGGAGTAGTTAATAAATTAAGAGTACTGTAGGTGACTTGGTTAGACATGTAAGTCCATCCTCTGATCTTCAGAACCTGCAGACATGCTGAGTTGTTCTCAGAAACTGAGAAATCATAGGATTTCTTATGACTTTTCAAAATGTTTATTTTCAAGTGTGGTTGACTTTTTGTTTCCTGGGGTGCTATTTGAGTGGATTTTTTTTTTTAATGGGGGAATTAGCTGTATCTTTTACAAACAAAAGACAGGTGTGAATATTTTTATCAAACTTCATATCCTCGTGAGAATCTGGGGTCTCAAATTCTAATGACTCATACACTCTTAGACATAAGGCATTCACAAGGAACAAGGTGCCTGGCAAGAATAGAAGGGGATGAACTACACAGAAGACAGAAAGGTAAATGAATAAATGGGAGACACATCCAAGAGGAAAAGAGTTTTAATAATACTTGTGCACTTGAAGCTGTAACTCCCCCACAAGTTGTACGTGGAGGATAGTCCGTTGTTCTAAATTCAGTTTTTCTTCTCTCTAAAGAAATTCCAAATCTACCTCAGTAATGCAGACACCTTACCAGAGCATGCCACTGTAGTATAGGAGATATTTATGATGCCGAGATTTCGCTCCCACTTTATTCCCTCACTCTGAAAATAACTGTAGTGAAGTTGTCAAGTTGGGGTTAAATGGACAATCTACACAGATATGGGATTGTCTTTGCAACATGTACTCCAGATGTACTGTTTCTGTGTCTTATTGTCACATTTGGGATGGATTTGAAAAGAAATAGAAGCAAGTTTATAGCATCTTGTACAGTGATTAAACCCATCTTTGGCACTAAGCAGTTATTGTGCCTAAGTTGTATCACAGGAAGACAGAAGAGAGAAAGAAACAGCGTCTGAGTGAAAGAGAAGAAATATGATTTTCAAAAGTGAGAGTTCTTTGTGAGAAAACGTAAAAAGATGTTAAGCACTTGAAATTCTGAGCCATTCAGTCATTCCTGCTGAAATTATCCTTGTGGAGTTTATCAATCTGTGTGTACCAGTATCATAGGGGACCAATTAATTGCACTCATAGTTGCCTTTGAGCTATTTTGAAAGTAGAAAGAAGTCATTTTGTTAATGGGTTAAACAGCACTACAGTCATTACGTACAGTTTCTGGCAGATATTGTCTTTATAGTAGATGAAAACAGAAATACTGTTACACTTCATGGTTCCTAATGAATTTTGATGAGAAACTAAGAAAAAGAAACTACAATCCAGTAGTTAAATACCATATATAAGTATTAAAAATAAAAATAAAATTTGCTACACCACAACTCTTGACCAGAACATGATCCTTCACAATATTTAAAGAAATTGCTAGAGGCACAATCTTGAGGAAAAAAAGGAAAAAAATCATGGTTTTACCAAGTAAAAGTTGCTTGAAAAAGAAGCAACAACCTTATAAAAAGTGGAACTGGCATTCAGAATTCACCAGGAGTGGCTCCTCTTCTAATGAACTCCCTGGTTAACTCCAGCCTGAAGGTATTAAGAGAAGGCAGCTGTGCATCTACCACAGTTCCCTTCTTCCCTTCCCTACTTACATCCACCTACTTTTCCCTTGCCCAAAGCCCCTCTCTGACTAGCTCCCTCAGGAGCCAGGTATGCCTCAGCTTTGCTCATCTATAGTTTGGTGCCTCTGTGTTACAAGGAAGGTGCCTTTTCCTTGGTATCCTTCCGGGAGGCTGCTGCCCTAGTCTTTGATATGTGGAATTTTTCTGGGCAGGACACGTATATTCCGTCTTGGGAGGGCTTTATTTGTTTTGCCACCGGGTAGTACCAAGCATGGGACAAGACTGTCCTACTCCTAATTTATATGGTAAGATCCATGAGAAAGGAATAGCGAGATAGTAATTGTGGCTTATATTAAAAAAGGCCCTTTAGTACTGATGTGGCCCAAGGTATGTACAGATATTTTTATGCCTCCCTTATGGATCCTGCTATCCTGTAAGAGTTGTATGAACAGGCTGAAATGCAAAAGACAGTCAGGTCTCCAGTAGTGATAAAGTGAAATAACTGGATACACAAAGAATTTATTTATTGGCAAAGAGCAGCAGCTAGGAAGCTGTGTTTGGTGATGCTGCCAATCACACAAAGAATATCTCATTCTCCTTCAACAGCAGTAGGAACACAAGGAGATGTTTCCAAGTTTTGTCACAGGTGCTAATTTCTGCTTGTACCTTGGTGCTTTTAAAAGATTTCATGAAACCTTTAAGGAGGTTTTAGGTCAATTTGGAAAGATTCACCTACTGAACTACTGATACTGGTCTCTTCTGAGATTATCTAGGGCGAGGACAGAGATTTTACTTTTAAACAATGACACAGCCAGTTCTTCCAGAAGTCACGAGTGCCAAGGAAAGCAAACAGCACATTGATTTTTATTTATTTCCCATATTGCAGAATTTACAAGCAAATGGAAGTTAAGGTATTGTTCATCTTTACATAAATCTTAAGGTCAGAAACTGATGAAATGCAAAGAGGAAGGACAGTCTTGTGTGTTTTGGAAGTGCATAAATCCTGGGGATTTTGTTACTTCTGGCTAAATGTTTTTCTGTTCATCTTGAAGGGATACGTTTTCATTTTAGCCTATTAATCTCAGTATATCTTTTTTTGACACAGACCTATTAGGAATTTTAGAGACTACAATATAGGCTCCAGATGCTAGGTGTTCCTTCATCTTTTTGGTACACCCTTTAATCCATAACAACCAACACATTTATTTTATGAGCCCTCACAATCAAGAGAGTCTTAATATCCTTTCTGGCAGGTTTTCTCTCTTTGATTTCACATTATATAGGGGACTGGATACTTTGAACATACTTTAGAAACTCTCAAAAGTAAATTTTTTATGGTAAATTCTTTACATCTCCATGGTAAATCCTGTTGTGCTTTTAAAATATGCTGACAGGCACATGTATGGAACCGTAGCTGCATTGTAAGCTGAATGATAACACATGAGGTTGTGTGCTGGTTGTGTGTAGTAGGTTGACAAGGTTGATTGTTTCAGACACAGTGACCAAACCTCACTAGAGACATCCATCAGCCAGGGAGAGCCCCCTTCTCCTAGTTTCGTGACAGTCCTGGTACTCAGCAGTGAAATAAAACACATGGTGATCCAACTGCACTATGGCATTGTAATATGGGTAATATGTCTCTTCTCCATCCCTGAGATCTGTTAATGGTGAACGTAGACATAGGTTTTCTTCCTCTCTTGGAATTTCAACCTATCGATTCTTTTTATTGGTTTTATTTATTTCTCTGAATGAAATTGAATTTGGTATTTGTTTTCACTAGCATGCCCCAGTTGATGATGTTGGAGTTACAGCAGGCTTACATAAGTGCAACTCTGATTTTGCTTCCCGGCAGGTAGAAAACTTTCCTCCCTTTTTCTTCTTTTTTGTGTGTGTGTGTGCCTCTGTACCTCCTTCAGAAATGCAACTGTTAGAATTTGTAAATCCTACCAATGAAAAAATGACACACAGGGAAAAGCAAAGATGTTTACCCATCAGTGAGTTAGACAAACATCTTCATTTCAGTGATTCAGACAACAAATCAAATAAAGAAAGAAACCCTCTGATGAACTCCTCCCTTGCTTCCCTTCATCCAGTTCATCTGATGCTGAAGTGAAACACATTTCTGCAAGTACAGTCAAGCCATAAATTGAACAATGAATATCTTGTCCAGTAAAGCTCATATCCCAGCTGGGGTTTTCAGCAGCTTGAGCAACATTTCTGAGGGGAAGACCTTTATGAAGGAGATTAAGGAGTGCCCACGTTCAGCAGGCACTGCTCTTTTCCCACATGACTGGAGGAGTAATGACTGTGTGCGAAATCCTGGCTGCTCTCCTGGCATGCAGAGAAAAAGAGGCAGTCAGATTCCACACTATTTATGTTGAGAACATTTGGGAGTGACTTGGGCTGCACTTTTACCTCCCTCTTCAATCACTGCTCTGGGTTGATTGAAAGGTACTGAGATACAGTTTTGAAGGTGGTTTTATGCCTTGTTCTCTTAGTGCTTGTATTCTTAAAAATCTGGTCCCTTCTGCTGAGAAGTGCCCATGTAGTTGTCCCCTCTAAGGGTCATCACAAGAGGGATTTTGTGCTAAATTCTGGTGAAAGCTGTAGCTTCAGTCTCTTATGCAGTCTCTAATAGTGCCAAGGGTACAGAAGTACCCCTGCAGATCTGCTTTTGAAAGCCCTCTCCTAATGATGTGATTTGTAGGTGCACTAATCTGAGTCTTTGAATCTGGTATGCAGTGGAAATGACAAACAAGACAATTCTAATATGCCACTCAAGCTGTTGTTTTACTAATTTGTTTACCTATTCATCCTTCTTTGTTGCTAAATAACTGGCATCTGCATCCATATTGGTGGTCCTGAGAAGACCCTAGGAAGAGAGCTGAATCCTGCTGAATGTTGTACACTAAAAAAGCCCATGTGTTGCTGCCCAGTTCTTAGGGGTTTTTAAAGAAAAAGCCTCTTGGATTTTTGCCAGTGGCTTGGAACAAGGTTGGGTTTGGACTACTGCATTTTCTTTCTCAGTCAAGAGACTGTGTCTAAAATTTATTTTGGTTTTTTTAGTGATGATGAAAATTAGAAAAGGAAGGGTACATGTCAATGTTAGTTTGAAGCTATGCTGGTTTAAACTTATTTTTTCCTTTTCAAGTAGTTGTCATATTCCATTTGGTAGCTGCAAATCCATAACAGCAAACACTTTGGAATCTCTGTGGCTTAAGGTTTGGCATGTTCTGTGTAGTGTGCTGAGGATACAGGAGGTGGGTCTGCTGTATCTGCATGAGGGAGAGGCCAAACACCCAGTTTTAACATACATTGTAAATCTGCTGATGTTGGAGTTGCCTTTAGTGCTTAAGAAAGAGGCTCGAAACCCAGAGGACCCCTGCAGTCTTGAAAGCCCGACATTAAAGCCAGTTAGAGAGAGAAAATCAGCAAGAAAACAAAGAGTCAGGGGGATCTACATCAGACTTTCCCCTTTGCTAAGATAAATGAATGATTCATTATTAACACCATTGTCCTGCAAATATGGATGAGGACTGCTCCTGAGCTTTTTGGTTTTTTCATTCTGGGAGTGGTTTTTAGGTTTGAGGACTGGAAAAACCATTTTTCACTGCCATCATCCAGTATTTTAGCAGGGAGAGAGGCTTGCATTCACATTTTGACCATGTATTCTCTACACAGACATGGAGAAGCACAGATGTGCAGATAATGTCACTTGCATCTTGCCCTGGCTTCAGGACCATAAGCTAATTTTATAACAATTGACGGTGCCTTAAACTAATGTTGCTAGGGTGCTGTCAGTGATGCTGAATAAATAGGGAAGGACTTCAGGAGAACAGCAAACAGCAGCTGTGACGACTTTTGTTCTGAAGCTACCTCTGCATGCCAGATTTTACCCTCCAGGCACAGCAGCAGAGCACAACTCCCACCTGTTATCTCTCACCATTGAGGCTTGCTTCTTTCTGTTTAAGTTAGGTTAAATATTTCTCTTTTTCCCAGGATTCAGAGCTCATCAGCCCAGCTGTGGTGCAGTCTTGAAACACAAAACAGCTGGAGACATAATGTGAACAAAGTTCACCTTTTCTTGTTTACATCTGAAAGCTGCTGCACTGTTTATGGGATGATGCATTTGTTTAAATGAATGTCCAGCTATTACTGATTTTTCATCTCCGCTTTTTTTTTTTCTTTATGATTGTGTCACTGGTGTTGTGCAGCAGAAATCTCTTGCTTTAGCACACCTGCTCACAAATTGACTGTGGAAAGAATTAGGCCACGTTCTCCCTACAGTTGCTGTGGTGAAACTCAGGCATGGATTTACCCAAGAGACCCCATGAAGTGTCTCTCTTTCCTTTCGGCATCCCCACAGTTCTCTTTGAATATGCATCTGCCCGTTGCACAGCGTAACAAAAGTCAGCTGGGTATGTAGCTCCCTTTTCTTACCCTCTTTCCCCTTTCCCTTTTGGTCAGAGGCACTACCTCTGATCACCCTTATATCCTCCAGGGATTGTGTGAGAGGGAGCAAGAAACAGGGATAGCAATTGAGAATTTCAACTGCTTCAAGGGTTTGGAGAACTGGTAGCTTGGAGATTGTATACACAGGGTATAAGAGTCTCTGTCAATAATTTGACACTCGCAACAACTTGCATAGAGCTGAGGTTTCAGTCTTAAGAACAGCAGCTAGCAGCAATGGCAGTGGAATTACTGAGGACCTACTACACCTTTCAGAGGTTTTTATTTTTCCTTCTCGTTTACAATTCATGTCTTGTTTTGAATGTGTCTACATTCAGCTTCACACTAAGAGGGTAACTTTCATGTTTGCAGTATTAACACTGATCCACATTAGTGCTGTGATCACTTCATTTATTTTTACTACTGTCCCAAAAGAGCTATTTGAACCCTTGAAGCTGTGTAGGTCTGGTTGAGGTAAGAGAGGTATTACCCTGGTGTGTAAGTACGGTACTTGAGGCATCGGTGTTACACATCAGGTGATCACAACTGGTTGGGTGAGGCCCTTTTCTGTGGTTAGAAATGGTGCTTCTGCCCACTACCATTGTGGAATAATTTACTTAGAAGGAAAGTTTCCTCTCTTTTCAGAGAAAAGTTGGCTCATGCCTTAAAACCCGGAGATTTATGTTCTTTAAAATGTGTGTGGGTTTTTTAATCCTGTCCAGTGTAGCTGTAGATGGTCTCCATAGCCATATAAATCCCCCACTATTCTTTGATTCCAGCCGAAACCTTGGCTTCAGTGATACCTGGTTGTTATGTGTTCTGCTGAGTTACAGTGAAGCTAATTGTATTTGATATGGCTCCAGTGCTCAAGGCAGGGAATGAACTTGCTTGAGTCCATCCAAAGGACTTGCATAGCATAATCTGTGGGTCTTCTCTACAAGCCAGCAATCTTAGCAAGCTAAATGTAAGTATAACCTCTCTCTTTGTTTCTTCTTGTAGGGATAGATCCTGCACTCCTAAATGGCAAACAAGGCAAATAGAGGTTGGAAATTCTATTGGTTGAGACACAATAGGGAGGCTGAAAGTTCTCCAAGGGCTGAATTTAATCTACAGGGAAAATTCTTGAGAAGGTTTCTTCTAAAACATAGTGTGTGTAAGTGATTTTGGGTTTGCTTTGTCACTTTTCCATGTCACTTCTTGCCTGGCTTTGTCTACCAGATGAGTAATTTTGGGATATCACTCTTGGGAAAAATTGTTCTTTTTCCTTTCTTTTAACGAATCACAGAAGTTAACGGCTTGTAATCTGTGACACTAAATCTTTCAGTCTGTCCCTCAGCCTTCTAAAGTCTGCTTTCCAGTGGATGTGAAAATCTGAAATTCATTCTTGAAGAAATTTGAAGGTTCTTTAATGAGAAAGTGAGATCACTTTTATCAGCCTTGATCTTTTGCAGTCTAACTAGTGAAAATTGTGGGTTTCACATCTTCTGTCTTGTGGGTTTCACATCTTGGAGAATCCTATCGTTTATTTCAAGGCATATTTGGACTTTCTGGCCTTTCCTGCTGGCCCAGAACTTGAATATTGAGTATAATGGGGCTTGCATTGTTTTCCTTCTGCAGGTAGTATAAGCTTAAGGATTAAAAAAAAAAAAAAAGACAACTCTCCACATATTTGAAGCATAAATATGACTGTGATATGAATACCCAAATACAACTTTTGTTCCCCGTTATTCCTATTCTTTAGCTATGTAAACATCAGATTCTTGTAAGCATGACAAATCTGTGTTCCAATGAAACCTGTAAAAGTCACTGAAACTCCATCTTCTCCTTTTAGTTGGAGTAATTTAAATCTGGAATAGCTCAGTTCACTTAATTTGAATTGCATGAGTTGACATAGGTGTGGCTGCCAGCGGAGGCTGGCTAGCAGTTCCCAACACAGGGAAATCACGAGGTCACACTTGCTTCTTGGTCCAGAGACAGCTTTGTCTTCATTCCAGGTGAAGCCACACCAAAAAAAAAAAAAAGATTAATAATTTTTGGTTTCTGCACCTGTGTTTTAGTCATAGTTAGCATGTACGGTACAGAGGCATCAAAATATCTTGAGCAACTACAAGGAGTTTAACTATTATTGCCTAATAATGTATTGTTAGGAAAAATAGATGTAAGAGAAAATCCGCCTTTCCATTTCTGTGAGTAAGAATAATATTAGATATATAAAAAATTACGCAGAAAACAAGATGAAAATTGCTGATAATATATTTTTAAAGTCTATCTGGCAACAATTTTTTGTATTAGTTCTTAAACGTTTTCACTTAAGTTCTTCTCTCCCTCTCTCTGTTCCCACAAGCAATTCATAGAAATGTAATAAAACAAACCAGACTCAAAAAACCCTAACTTATATAACCCAGAGGTAAAACAACCCTTTACTTATTCAAATTATTCTTTGAAATATTGCTTTTATAAGAGAAAGGGAGAAAAAAGTCACCACCTAAAGAAAGGACAGAGGCTGAGACCAGTAAGGGTTGCATAATGGGGGAAGTATGCTCCTTCTCATGAAATCCCTGCCGGAAATACTTAGTAGTAACTCCAAATACTGTTTCTGCAAAAGAACTTGGAATTATTAGACGAGATCTTTCTGAAATGTGGTGAACTCATTGACAAGATTTAGTTAGTTAATTAGTTAGTTTAATAGAATATACATTTTTCTTTTTTCCTGCTTTGCAGAAGAGCTAGAAGCTTCTCTCTGAAGTTTTTAGGAATATGAATAAGCCTGAAGGAGTTTATATATTAACACTTTCTTTTCTGTGTTAATCTATACTACTATTACTAAATAAGTTTTGTTGCATCTATTAAGTTTTTGTCTTTACAATTTCTCAGATACTGATGGATATAAACTGGAGATGTATGGCCTTATTAGCCTATCTCTGGACTTCTTAGACTGTATCCCTATGTTAATAATGACTTTTTCTGAATGAAACATAATAAAATTTTAACATTCTAGCATCTAATATTAAATTTATTTAAAATACTTTAGTGTATTTTAATGTAAACAAGTTATTCTAATGAAGATAAAAATTACTTTAAAAAATTGAGACACTTGGGCATTCAGAAATATTTTTAGTACTAGATTTTTATAGATTAATTTTCTTTTAAATTAACACAGTGATTTATGAAGCACTAAGCTGAGCTGAGCATCCCCTTGTTTACCTTGGGCAAACTGAGTGACAAAAATAGACTGTTTAATGGCATTTTCCTGTATCAGGCAGTTTTCATTATCCCACAATATATTTATGGCATGGCAATATAAGTTGAAGTAGATTGTATTGGCACTGCCAGCGTTAGTAAAATATTCCATTTGTAATACATCTAACACTGCAGCTCTTCATTGTATTGCCAGTGGAATTTTCAAAATATGCATCATTGACATAAGTCTGCTCTACCCAAAGTAAGTTGAAATTTTAGATGCTGAAATAAGAGCAGAATTTAACTAGTGAGAACTTTCGAAATGGGAAGTCGAATACAAGGTAATGATTTTTTTTTCTAATATAAAAGGATTGTGCTGTCCAACGAAGTTTAATGAATATTCTTAAATGTGTGCCATTACACATTTACATAGCCATCTTACACTTTCTTAAGGTATTTCGATAGCTACTTGCCAAAAATGATATCAAATGTAGTACCTTTGTCAATATGGCGAAGTTAATTTAGCCTTTCTGGCACGTCTGCTCTGTGATCCTCTCTTACAGTCATAATATTACTTCCATACTGGCTGGATTCAGGGTACAGCATAGACTGTCTGGGAATAAATCAGGATTATGTAGAGCGAGTGGCTGTTATTTATGGGACCACTGTTCACTGGGGAAGAAGTTGAAGTGTATGTAGCTGATACGATGGGAACAGTGAGGAGGAGACCCCCGAGACTGCAGGAGACGTTTTCCTTTTCTCACCTCCCTGCCTGGCACCTGAAGAAGAAATTTTAAGGAAAGGCCTGCTTTGTCTCTGCAGCTTCAGACAGAAGCAGACCCACTGGAGATGCAGGCAGGAGAGAATTTAGCTGTTAAAGTCAAAGAAATATTTTCTGATTAGGTGTGAACTGATTTTATTATTTTTCCCTAACGGCTTATAAAGTGACCCACTTTAGGTAACTTTTTATGAAGTATCAAAAAGCATTTATCCAATGCCAGAGCAGCTGCTGACAAATTTCAAGCTTTTATTTCAAAGCATGAAACAGTTAAGTGGTTGGAAGAATACTTTTAAGCATGAGAAAAGCAAAGTAATGTGAAGAGCTGTGCATTTATTTTGAGATGTCTGCAGTCCCAGTTCTCATGAATTTTTACTTGGTGTGGTGATCCAGCCAGTTCACCTGATACTTCCCAGCTTTCATCTCAGTATTTCTCTGAATGCAAATAAAATCAACAAACCCCCAAGTCAAACCACCAGCCCCCCAAATCTCAATGTAAAACAAACTCACAAATTTGAAGAATTTCCTTCCAAGTGACTGCTTTTGTCTGAAAACAGTGTTTTAAAATGAGAAATATCAGCTGATCTGCTTTATAAGTGCTTTGGCTATTTCTTGTGCTTGCAGACACCACAGAGAGCTAAAATTCTGACTTTGGTGTCACCGAAAAGGATCAAACTGATTTCATTTGGATAACTCAAAGAGATAAAGTTCCTCACTAGCAAGTCCCACGCAATGTCAGCATGCCAATATTTATGTATTCTGAAGCTTTGTTATTTATAAAATAAAGTCAGTTTTGAGTCAAAGTCCAGATCTTACCAACACTTACCCAGCACAATTTGTGGTAAAGTTAAGCAAGTTTGCAGGATGTTCCCATGTAGTTTTCACTTGTGACTAGTTAATTTTGTTTCTTTGAGTTTTAGGAGTTTAGACGTAAACTTTTGAAAGCTTTCTGGCATGATTGCTTGTTGGTCTTTCAGCTGAGCACTGGAAAATCAAGACTACTGAAATCACTGGCAACATGACTTGGAGGAGTTTAGCACTGCAGACCTGACTTTCCTTTCTCCCTATGAAGAATTTCACTGGGGATTGATTTGCACTTAAAGAAATGAAATTTGCCTAAATTGTTAAGTAGCATGTGTTTTCTTTTAGTGAAAAAATCAAAATATTCATGAATATTCAAGGTCTCCTTAATCTGTGAAGTTGTTGATGATGTGCTTTCCTGAAACAGCCTGTGTTACAGAAAACTTAAATTTATAAACCAAACATGTTCCCTTGATAAATAATCAGAAAAGTAGAATGTTTTTAGGAACATTTAGAAAGTGGAAAACTCAATCTGAAGTGATTACTCATGCTCACTTTAAAAAAAACTGTCAGTCAATACCAGTTACCAGATTTTCTACAATCAAGAAGCGTGGAGAAAGGGAGAGGCTTGTAGAATTGCATATAAAAGACAGCTTTCGTACAGTCTAATAGTTGGTTAGAAGACATAACACAGACTTAACTACCAAACTTAGTGCACAATCAAGGCTGTCTATCAAGAAACATGCACAACCAGTGACACAGCAGTTAAGTCTTGAATGTTGTGGAGTGGTTTGGATATTCTCTGGATCAGAGCATGATGGATTCATAAGGTAGGAACTAAAAGTACTTCTCTGTATAAATGAATCTTGACCATAGTAGATGGAAAAGGGGAATGGTGATTGAGTTATGCTGATTCTGCTAAAGAGCTCCAGTTATATATTAAGGCAGTAAAACTCCCTATGAAACATGGGAGGAATGTATTACTAGTTAATTACAACAGCAAGATATGCCATTGAAGGGATTATTACCATATTTTATGATGACTTTTTTATCATCTCCTTGTTTATACTTTCCTTTGGTAATGAACTTTCCTTCAGAAGTTTGAAATATTTAATATTTGAGTACTAAATATTTTACCCCTTGTATTTGACAGGAGTAGTTTTTAATATATGGAGTAAGAATACAACTGCAGATGAAAAGAAAACCCAGATGAGAAAATAGCATTTTCAATAACTATTTGTAGTGTCCATGCATCAGCAGTGGTGTGGTTGTTTCAGTTTAGTTTTTCTGGTGATGATGAGGTATGTAAAGAAATAGACTTTTTGTAATGAAAAGCAAATTCTGTTCCAGCCAATGTGGCCTGTAAAGCTGCTGGATTCCCAGGCCAGTTTCAGCAGCATCTCGTCAAATGTGGATGTCTGAAAGATGAACATCTCTTGTTTTAAGTAGTTGGACAACTGTTTGATTGCTCTTTCTATAGGAAAATAATCTCTTCATGGATGGCTATAAGTGGCATCATTTTTCCTTTGGGTTCCCATTGCTGTCTTCTGTATATATTACACATCTGGACTGTAATGGAAACTTGCTCATTCCTCTGAAACATCTGTTGTGTCCTGCTGCAGTGAAGACCTACTGTTATTTTTGCTATGTACTCCATAATTGTACTAAATCTTTGTCTGGCGGCCCCTGTTCCAGGTACAATCAATTCAAAATCATGCAGAAATAATTAATGTTTTTGCAGAAAGAGCTACCTCATTTCACAACTTGGCTTTTTGTTTTGTTTTAGTTTTTGAAAAAGAACGAAGTGAAAAAAGGCAAGTCAATGAAAAAGCAGAAAGAGCTTTCACTTTTGCTTTGGAAAATGTAAATAGCTAAGGAGAAAAATGTTAGGAAGTTTCCATCTGGAAAAAGATTGTTCCTTTCTTCAGTTTAAAGATATCAATCTGGTTGTCCTATTTATGCAGCTGCTCATAGAAAGGCCTTAAAAAAAACCCCAAAGCCCCAAACAAAGAAAAACCAAAAAGGATAGTAATGTAATGGATTCTTCTAGTATGACGAGGAAGGAAAATGAAAAAAAGGATAAATTATAGAATTTCAGGCTCATGGTGGTTTCTGCTGCTAAACCCTGGTGATGGCTGAAAGAGATGTGGTGGCAAATATTAGTCACCTCTGGGGCTCAGAGCTTATTCAGTGAGAGACTCTCAACTAAACTGATGAGAGGGAAAAGCCTTTAATCTCCACAAACACAGCTCTGCACACCTAGAGGAGGCTCTGTGTCCCACCATCCAGAAGATCCAGTGAGAATCATCACATGACTCTGGGCTAATTCTTCTGCTAGTTTTTCCTTCACTTCTCAGGCACCAGAGTTTTATTCGTGTGTTTTCTCAACATGGTAGAAGAAAAAAAAAGGAAATGAATTCTGAGAAAGGGAGCTAGGATTCAGTGATCTTGAGAGTGAGTAGTAGTAGAAAACTTCTAGAAATTTTCAGGCAAAATCTTTGCTTTATTGTATTTTGTACCACCATCAGGTCCCACACACTGTCCTGATACTGTCCTGACACATTATTTATGTTCCCTCCTGTGCTGAAAAGGATGGGGAACTTGGACTTCATTGCTACAAGACTATGTGGCTTTGAGGGAATAGTTTTAAGCACTACCTCTTCTGTCAGTATTCAGGACACAAGGAGAAGTTAACAGTTATTTTTTTATTTTATAGCAGATCAAAGATTGAGAGTGCAAGAGAGATACTCACAAAAGGAAAACCAGATGCATTTTACAAATACCCAAATTGTGCTATCAGAGCATTAAATATTTACCAGTGAGTGTCTGCCCATTGAGTACTTTGGTATATTTAATTTCTTTTTATTGTTATTATCTGTCTGGACTCGGACTTATCTCTTTGGCCAAAGATAAAGGATAATTTGTGTCATGAACATACGGCATGTGAAGCAGTGCTTAGGTTTTTCTTGAGATTCAATTAATGAGGTAAGGAAAATGGCAGAGGTATGGAAAAAGGCTTTGCTAATCTGCCTTTTAAATTTCATACCATATTGTAAATGGAACTCTGTCAGAAATAGTTTTGGTTTTGAAGGTCTGCTCTGTGTTAGCAGTACAAGAGGCAGCTGCCTAAAATAAGCAAATATTAGGGGGGTGTTTGGGGGCTGTTTTACTGAGGGCACGGCAGGGAGCTGTGGGCGGTGTGTGTTTCCCAGGCTGTTCAGGGCAGCGGGGACCGTGGAGCTTGTGCTGATAACAAGTGGATGCTAACATACTAATGTATTTTTACTTTTCGGCACAGTATTAAGGCTAGAGAGTTGCAGACTGTTTGTGACACATGGTAATTTGTTGAAAATCACTATTTGCAAAATAGAGGGGACCTGTTATATTAACAGAACTGACAAGAAAATAAACAGCTATTTTTGGTTTTGATGTTGTTTGGTGGTTTTGTTGTTTTTTTGTTTGTGTTTTTTAATCAACAACCTTTGACACTAGGACGGATAGACACAATGTTGGCTATTATTTACCAAATCAAATGTATTTAAATGCACTGTCTCTGATACTTAATCAATGTTGTAGTGTAGCTTTTTGTGGCTAATAAAACTTGGTTTACATTACACCCCTTGCCTGCTATGATTTGCCTCCTAGGGCTCACTTAGAGTGCATTAAGAAGCTGCACACAAGATCAGTGTGATTTGCTGCAAAACTTAAATAATTCATTTATGCACCACTGCTCTCAGACAGTGTTTTTACAAACGCTGTAATGAGACAAGCTGTGAAATGTTTTACATGGTGGAAATGAGGTCTGCTACTCAAGAAAAGTCTTTCTGCACAGATTAGATTCCTTGAAGTCTTCAAGAGGACTTTCCAAGCGTTATGGTGTAGAACTCCGAAGCACACTGATGTTCTCCCACTGCTGTGGCTGTTTGTCCTAACTCAGCAATATCTTTTACTTCCAGTACTTCCAGTGCTTTCACTGGAGGACCTAAAATGAGCACTAGATACCTAAGGAGTGCAGAGTGGAAACTCTAATTCATTACTCTGGCACAAGGCTCTTTCCTGACTTTGATTATACCTTGTCTACCACACTGATACTTGTTTTTACTCTGCTCTCTGCAGTACACTTGACTTTTTAATAATGGGCATGGAAGGAATTGGAATGATCGAAGTTAAAATACACCAGAACTGAGCTTTACTGTCAAGGTTGTTGACAACTCCCCTGATGTTCACTCTAAATTGTTATCCTCTGGAGTTGTGTTCCTTCTGTGTAGCCATAACCTTCAATACCCTCTGCAGAAGTCTTATTGTCATGCAGAAGAGCTTAAAACTATGTCCTGCACCTGCACTTTCAGGAAGCAGTTCCTCTGATATGAAATACCTCTATTATTTACACTAAATTTTAGAATGATTTTTATTTCTCTTACTCTTGTAATTTGGATGGAAAAGGCGGAATAGTACTTGGCATTGGTGGAGGAAGTGAGACCTTTGTCATTTTTGGATGTGTATTAGACTATAGCTGTTAACTACATGATCAGATCTAGTTTGTTCTACAGGAAGAACAAATTACAGAAGAATTTAAACTTAAACAAATTAGTCCTAAATTAGTAATTTGGTAAGAATAATCTGTTTACAGCATGTGTCTGACTTTGCCAGGAAAAGTATCCAACAGTTTATATTTCTCATGCACATCTCAGCACTGACTTACAGCTTAAGATGAGATAGGGAAAAAAGCTAGATGTAACTGAAACTGCTGGATGGCTTTGGTTGGAATTTGTAACTAACTGGAAGAATTTGTAATTAGAAGCAGATTTTAATTTTTAGTATTAAGACAAAAGTGTTCATTTTTTCATAACTTCTTAATGTGTCAGATTTGCTTTAGAATCCTTTGCTGGAAAATATTTTGTGATTGCCTATAGTTTTGCGTAGCCATTATGAAGCTTTAAGTGTGCAAAGAAGATTAATATTTCGCAGAATGAAAGCTGGAGAAAAAGAAAGAAAACAAAATGCTTGTGCTACTGCTAGGTAGAGATCGCTTTGAATTTGCTAGCGCTCCTGTGAGCATTCCCCCCTCTTCTCAACCAGACTTGAATCTGAGAAAATTACCATCTGTGCATAGATATGCAGGAAATGAGCTAAATTTGTAGTGTAAACATTTTCAAATGAATATTTGCACAGTACAGTCTCTAAGTAATGCATTATCCTCTTTCATTTGGTAATCAACACATATCCCTTATGAGTTGTGTTGAAAGGGAAGAGAGTGACTCTCACTAAACTCTAATTATCCTTTCCTTCCTCCTGGGAAGAGCTCTCTTTAAGCTCCCTTTTGTGAGCTGCTCTGCGTTTCACAATCATTCCACCTCTTGATCACTCTTTTTCCTTATTTTGCCTCAAAGTGTACTGTAGGATGTAAGGACACAAACCCAGACAGCTCCGTGTAGGGATGTCTGCTGAATTCCTATAATGTAGCGTTCCCAGACCAACACAAAGCCTCAATGACATTCAGAGAAACTAACTTTCAACTGAGCTTTTATGCAGGACACAGGTTTGTGGTAATACATAAATATTTCTTGGCTTAGTACTGGGAGAATGACATATTTCCATTAGCCTCGAAGTATTTTTGACTCAGTTCAATCTGTAGCAACATGAATCAGCTGTTTCTGCTAAGCAGTGTTTCTAATTCAGCCTTTCTCCTAATAAGCACGTACGTATAACGTGAGCTTCCTACACCGATTAATCTGTGTTTCCTCCATATGGTTTGTAGATTTTTATTTTCTTTTAATTCAGTGCAAGCTGCTGAATAGTAAAATGCAGTCAAGATCTTGTTCTAGCAAAAAATGGACTCCAGCTGAACTTGCCAGGGAATTGCCAAAATTAGCATATCCTGGTAGTTTTGGGAAAGGAATTTTTTAGCCCATCCATCTGACTAGTAGGGCTTGAAAATAGACAAAGTTTTGAGTAGTCCTGTGTGGAAGGCCCTGTGTTTTTCTGAGTACATTTCTGAGAGCAGGGTGTGCAGAAGGAAAAAGCTGGACCAAACCTCACTGAAGCTGGTTCAGAAGGACAAAATAATAGGCCTGTGGAGTTGTCCTGGGATCACTCAGCTGAGATGCTACACCTCAGCAGAAAGAGAAGCAGAAAGACTGGGGACATCAGAAGATGGAGAATATCTGTGTTTACTATGATATTGAACTCAAGAGGCTTGGAAGTAGATAACTTGTATTTGAGGAGGGTAGGAATTTACAGCCTGTGCATGGAAAAGAATGACTTTATTTGCTAATTTTAATGTGCAATTAGGAGTGTTAGAGTGATACCAGCAAAGCTTTGCTATTACTGCCTCTGGGCTATCAAAGTAAAGCTGTAGCCCTATTCGTGTGCATCCAAGGATACAGAGAACACAAAGACAAAAAGCGGTGCACACACGCATGGTAAAGCACTGCAAAATCTAACTACCCCTTCCAGAAACCTTGATTAACACTCTCTTCTCCCCCCTTGAAAAAAAAAAATCAAGAACAAAAACCTTTTTCTTTAGTGTCAATGAAATCTAATGGCATAGTTTTTCTCCTTCAAGCAGGGAGAACGTTAATTCCTGGAATGCACTTTACACAAATTAAAGTCCTTTCCCCTTCCAAACATAATTTTTAACAAAGGAATCAATCTCTCTCCCAGCAAACCAATGTGAACAAATACATATACGAAATAATTAAATTGCTTTTTTCTTATGATAAGAGTTTGTTTGGTTTGCAGAACCAAGCTGGAATATTTATGCCCTCCCTTTTAGGGAAGGTCAGCAGATATATACTCAATTACCTATTTGTGTGTGTTAAATCAAATAACTCTATATTCAATATTTTGTTTTTTAATTTTGCCTGAGCAGGAAGCTGGAAATCCAAATTAATGGCTCTTCCCCAGTGACATAAATTCTGCGAGGGGTTTGTAGCTTGCTTGCCTCGTTAAAGTGCTCTGACATGATTGATAACCCTTGTCCTCTCCAACAGTGAAGGCTGCTCAGCAGAGGCAAGTAGACCATGCAGAGGACTTGTACTAGGATCCAAATTCAAGATGTTTTCATTTTTTCTACTTCCAGGTTGTGAGGAATGGTTTCTAAATAGGTTGGTACCCTTTTGTTTTCTTTTTAACAGCTGCTGTTGGACATGATAATATACCAAAGTCACTGCAGCTGAGCAAGGAAAAGTAAAGCTTGTTCCTGTGGGGTATCTGGGGGCAGTAAAGTCCCTTCTGCTGAGGGGGGAACTGCTGTGCTGGGACCACCTTGTGCACACCCTGTTCTGTTTCATGGTGTGGGTAGTTTAACATGCAGAGGGTCCTCACATGAGTGGTCTACCAGATGTCCCCCTTTCCCCCCCTTTCTGTGTTTACCTGTGCACCAACTTGTTAGACCATGAACTTACAAGGCCAGATTTCTTCTAGAGAACTGGAAAGTTGCTGTAACAAAAATCCAGACCGTAAACATTTCCAACTACTTTTCACTGTCTTTTTAGTGTTCAGTTCATTTTCTTGAGCAATGATTGACCCTTGTCTTGTTCCAATGGATTGGGAGTCTGATGGACCAGTGCAGGCAAGATGAGGTGTGAGCACCTTGGGAAAAACTTCTGCTAATTTTGGAGCTTGACTTTACTCTCATACTCTTTTTCCCATTGCATGATACTGAGGCAGAGAGTGGATTTGTCCTCCGTGGCTTAACATTTTTGGCGCTTGTGGATTTGCTAAGGGATAGCTTGGAACTCATAGTATTGGGATCTTTCCTGTAGTGCAGCAATTCAGTCCCTCCCAGTTTGTTCAAAATACAGGAGCTTATCTTGAGCAATAGGTATTATCTACAGCAAGTTCTCAGTAAGGTGTAACTGAAAATAGATTAAAGATCAGATACAAATTATCTTGATCTGGCAAACCATGCAAAACTTGGGAAAACGGTCTAAAGTGTTTGGTCTTCAGAAAATGAATATGCAACATTTAATGAAATTCCCAGAGCTTTGAATATGGGTCTAAATCAATGAAAAAATTGTGAAAAAAACCCTTACAAAGGACTGAAGAAATGAATAGCACCAGTCACCTGTGGCTGTTGATGTGGCTGGAATCCCAGCAGAGGTACCTGTGTTGCAGCATAGGCACATTTCTCTAATCAATCTTTCTGCTACTTTTTATTTTGTCTTTAGGCAGAAGCACAAAGCAAATGTAAGTAAAAGAGCCATGCACATTGCTCTTTCCATAATCCTTGTGCTCTGAACTACTTTTTCCCCACAGGCTATTAGTGTCTTTGAATAAGTATCCAGTTCTTCTCAATGAACAGCGCACATGTGAAGTTAAAGTGGCTACTAGTAACTGAAGTGACAGCTACTCAACTGCTAGCAACCAAGAGAAGCTTGCTAAACCTGAAGATGTCACATCATTTTCGTAGTCCCGTTTCAAAGCTTTTGGAGACTGAAGTGCCATATTTTCAGGCAGAAACAGGTAGTCAACTAGGGTGTTTATTCATTGAAGGTCAGGCTTTTGTATTACGAAACTTCTAGCAGATGTGATAAGCAGTAAATTGCAGATCTATCACCTTCTCTTTTCTATCTTTTTTTTCCCTGTGAGTGTGTGTGTGAAATCAGCAGAATACTGCCTACATTTGATTTATGGCCCACTTTTGACCAACTCTTATCAGGCTCCCACAAGCCCTTTTCTGATGCAGCTCGTGTCTGAATGACAATAGACAACCAGTGCCATTATGCTCCAAAATCCCTCTCTGCATTCTAGACACCTAAGATTACATCTGGGCTATTGATTTATTACTGCCCCCCCTGCTTTTTTTTCCCCCACAGGGACCAGTTTGTTCAGCCTGAACAAGATAGACTATTATTAAACTGAGCAAACTACTCCATGTGAACTTGGTAGAGAAATAATCATTTGCAACCACCTTTCTAACCACCCAGCTTCATAAAGAAATGTAGGTGTTGAAATATTAAGACTGTTTATATATGGGTCCCACCATTCGTGTTTGTTCAGATTATATATAATTTATATACATGAAATGAGACCCAACAGGCATTCTGTTGTGTTGGACATTGTAAGCATACTGCCTAAAGCACCGCAGTATTGCCACCCAATGTACAAAACCCAAATTATTACAAATCTTCGTTACAGAAATACCTACTGTAACGCCAACTGTATCTGTGGCAGGGAGGTTTTATGACACATTTTAGAGCCTCAGCAAAATTTATATATTCTACCAATAGAATTTTTTTCTTTTTCTTTTTTTTTTGGGGAGGGAGAGGAAGCTATAAATTTTACAGTACATTGGATTTTTATATCTCCTAAAAATGTACTGTGCAGGATTCACATTTAATATCCCTCAGCTATAGTAATCTGTGTATTTAAGTCAGTAAGTGAGAAGATACAGACAGGGCTTCTAGTTAAAATGGTTATTTTTTTCCTTCTCACTCCTCCCCCCAACTCCCCCTTCCCTCCCACAAGCACATTCCTCACCTCTGCATCTTCTTTTAGTTAAAATAGCATTACAAAAGCTGATACACTGATTCAGGCTTCACATGTGAACTCCTCTGGCCTGCTTTTAGGAAACTCTGAGCACCAGCACACCAAACCAACAACTTCTGCAGATACTCGGAGAAAAATCCAGAGAACGGCATGGACCAAACACCGCAGACAGAGGCTTTCAGAGCTTGGCTCTCCCTGTTTCTGGTCATGGGGACAGATCTGCTTGGCTTTCAAATAAACCTCCCATGGTCTATGTCCTACCTCAAAGGGTTTATTTTATTCTGCCTATTATTCATTGTGTTTAAAATGTCTGTCATTCCTTGTGTCCTGATAGACCATTTTTTCCAGTGACACGTGAGCAGGAAGTATTACACACAGGCTGTAATTTAAGTATTTTCTGTTAGCATTTCTTTTTTCTCCTGTGGAGCAAAACACTCTATCAGCAAAGAACCAAATAATGCCAGCATCGAGTAGGGAAATATTAAGTTTTGTCATTTGTTACTAGATGTCAGGTGTTTATCATGTAATTTTCTCATATTTAAGAATAAAATAGTCCTTTGGGGAAAAAACGTTCATTTGAAGTTTTATAATTATTCCATGTTTCCTTCTGTGGGCTTCTATTTCTTCTCTGTCCATTCAGAGCTTGATCCTGCCACATCCTGTGTCTGTTCCAATAAAACACCTATGGATATGGTCAACAGCATTTGAAAGCTCAGATATCCATGAATAGTTCTGAAATATTGCAGTATTTTTGTTTAAAGACAGCTGGTCTGTTGGGTGTCTGAGTAATGCCTATCACTGAGGCCTTGTAGAAAGTGAAGGTATTCTTCCTATGAAAATCATACCTTTTCAATCTAGCTGAGCATCTAAATACTGGAACGAGAAAAGGAACTGTGTTAATGCTGAGTATGACTGACTCTGTTCAGCAGCAAAGAAATAAGTTATACAGAAATACATAAATCAGAGTTACACAGATCCACAGATTGCATTGCTGTTGGTGACTGAGAGCACTACGGCTCTGCAAGGATACCGGGGAGTTACAGTAGGTTCTGGGTAGAGTAGGGAGAATAATTAATGGCTGATGGAAAAGGATGAAATGTTTTTTTCTCAGAATGGCGCAAGTAAGCAGGGATGTGAAGGCAGCACAAAACAAGAAGTGGAGAGTCAAGCAAACTGAAATATGGCAGGCTGAAAAACCCAAAAGGGAACACTTTTTCCTGTAATGTGTAACTCAGCTGGGAAATTCTGTGCTTCTATTCAACGGAGAACAAATCAAATTTTAGAGAGAGATAACCAAATTTATAGCAGTAGTCCATGATACAGCAGGAAGAGCAATGTCAAGGTCATTAGCAATGCACTGCATCCAGCCTTCAGTATCTGGGTAGCTGGGGCTTGAGAGGGACAGGTAACCAGTAACTACAGATAGCAGAGTTACACTTTGAAGCTTAGCTCTGGCCATAAGGGGCTAAGCTTGAATGACTGTTGCCCTTATCTAATATTATATTTCCATTAAGTTCCATGTTTTTTTAAAAGTTTGGGATAACCAGGGTGTTGGATGTCCTGTGCAAAATGTTGTTCTCAGTCTCCCTATGTCACGGCTGACCGTTGTACAGAGGAAACAGAAATCACAGCGATGCAAACAATCCGAAACAGATTTAAGTCTTGCTGAAGCTGACAGTCACTTTTGTGACACTCACTACTGTTTGGAGTAAACTCTTCAGAATCTTTCTGGCCTGTGTTGCAAGTGTTGGATCATTGCATCTCAGTGTCACCAGGAAAAGCAGTGGCAGAAACCTGCTCTGAGTAAGCCAGATCTGGAGTTTTTATGGCTTCATGGAGGAGCTCTTCCTCTGTCATGAAAACTCCACCATTCCCTTATAGCAGCTGACTTGAAATTGTGATTTATTTGTCTAAAGGCATTTCCTGGTTCTACTATGTTTTGGAGCAGAGACCTACTAATTTCTTTTAGCTCCTGGTGTCTTCTACCCTACAATACAGACACTGGCCTGCACAAGTATTGGCTTGCATAATGCTGCTTCAGATAAAGGTCATAAATGGTCTTATTTGGAAATTAATTCAAATAAGAATGAGAACGAGCCAAAACCAAGCCTCTACTGGGCATGTTAATAATGTCATTTGTTTACAGAGTGCAAGATCTCTGCTAGAGGACATCCTGAATCATTGGCTGCTGCCCTTAGTGTTTGCCTTTGGTTGTCCCTGTTGTGAGGGAAGTGAGTCCAAAGGTCAAAGAGACTCTGCTGGATCAACACTGCCTGAAGATATCTATTCATCTTGTGGAAATCCAGGCTGATATTTTGAAAGATGGAAGTTACGATTTTGATGCTTTAAAAAAAACCCCATGGGATTCACTTCATACCATGGACGAGTTCTAGTACAGTCATTGGTGCTACAAGCAGGAGGAATTAGTACTGCAGTTCTTGAACACTGACCAGGAAAAAGGAGGTTGTGGAAGTGTTGGAAGACAGTGGCAGCAGATTAGAACGGGTGTTTGAGGGCAGTGTCCGTGGTACATGTGACAGGAATGCCTGTCGGCATGAGTTTTTGGTATGCTTATTTCTTATGCATGTAAAGTCTGTGTGGTTTGGGTTTTTTTCTGATCAGTCTTCAACCAATAAATGCAGAAATATTCCCCTAAGAAAACATCTTTGTTTTATTGCTCTTCTCATACGTACACAAAAGGGGGTGAGAAGACACAGTCAAAATAGAATATTTAGAAAAGGGTGTTTGTTGTAGAGGCGGGCAGGGCTTGTGTGGCTCCGCTCAGAAAGTATGCTGAGTTTCAGCAGGTAGCAGGTAAAAGAGCAAGCAAATAGGGTGCCATATTGTCAGCCATGCTGAAAAGTGCTCTGATGCCCTTTCCTAAGCATTTTCTCATCAGCAACAAGAAGATCAGATGTTTATGTCAGAGACACGAATTGCACAAACACATGGCTCTTGGCTCTTTCCTTCAATAAGTAGCAGTAGCAACTAATTAGCTCTTGCAAAATGTTACTTCTATAGAGAGGATTTTAAACCCTCACTTTGTTTTTAAGATTTGACAGTATTTCTGAACCGTTCAAAGGTGCATATTTAACATGTGGAAGAAGCTGGCATTCTGGCTTCAGCAGCAGGGACACAAAGGCTGTCTTCGCACAATTTCAGTTGCACTTTTGGTTTAAGAGAGCACGTTTCACTTATTACAGTGAATAAAGAGCAGGGGATATTCAAACTCTCTGTGAGGGTCTCCTGGGTGTAGCTATGGATAGTATGTAGTATTTATGCTCCATTTCGTATGCTTGTCAACAGCTCTTTGTGTCAGACCTTTTTTTTATTGCAGGTTGTCCTCAGGAAAGGAATGAAAAGGAGTGAATGTTGTCTCAGCTGCTATAAAGTGCTACATTCTCTCAAATATAAATCATCATCCTGAAGTTCATTAACCTTAATATAATTTAGTCTTCATGTGTCATCAGTTGGGCCCAAGCCTTCCAGATGAGTCATTCACTATCTGCTAGATTTGTGGGGGCAAACTAATTTTTGTATATAATGAACATTATCCATAGGCCTTTCTCTTTCTGCACTCTGCTCATTGAATTGGAATGGCACTTGTTGGACTGAGAAGGTGCTGTGAGACAAGCAGGGTTGTGACAGCCCAAAAGAATAGGAGTAACCAACTCCAGAGAAAAGTCCTTGTAATAGCAAGGATGCAAAGGGAGTGGTATAACAGCTGATTCTCCTTTTTTTTTCTACTGCACCAGTGTGTAAATCAGGAATCGCCCTGTTGCAGCAAAGGGAAATGTAGTTGAGAAACTTCTGCAGAGCTACCATGCACCCAGCCTTGGCTGTCTGCAAAGCAGTGCAGATGCCCAAAATTGAGCATTGGTGGCCACTGAGGAAGTGTGAAGACCCAAGGGATGACAGCAGAGCTCAGCTGGTGTCCTCAGCAGGCACGTCAGCCCACCAGCTGCTTTGCCTACGTCCTGCGCCGCCCAGGAGTCACGTAATGGGTTGATTTTTAGGGAGAGATGTAAAGCAAGATAATATAGCCACTGACCTTGTGGGTTTTTATGGGGAAATCATCCCATGCCCAGGAGGTGGCGTGACACAGGTGGAGCTCTCTGGAAGGTTTGACAAATGGGTTGTGGAGACTGGCACTGTGTCTGGAGCAGAGGCAGGGGTCGATGTAGTGTGCATAAAATGAAAGATGAGGACAGGGCTAGGTCAGGGAGAACATTGTATCTTGGGCCGTAGTCTTTTCCACTGTCCAAACTCCACAGAATCAGTTTCTCCGTCTCTTCCAGCAAATCAGAGGCATTTGTAATTCACACTTTTAAAAACTGCTACCTATTTGTACTACTTTGTGGATTAAAAAAAGTACCTGAACGTGTACACAGAGATATATAATAGAACAAAAATCCCTCCATAGCTTCAGGTCATCACTCTTTGGCTGCGTGAAGCTCACCTATTGACAGAAATCATCTACCTCCAGCTGATCTTACTTCTCAGCCAAGGTCTGAAAGTCTGTCACCTCCCATCATGATCTGTCATACAAACATCACACACAGCGTTAACCTAGCAGTTAGAAAGATTTGTTGCAAGTCTGTTGGGTCATTTTTAATTTTTTTTTTTAAACCACCTAGTACAATGGGGTTGAATTGTCTTATAGATTGTAGGCAGAGGCTGGGTCTCAGTTTATCCTAGTAATCTGCTCAGATTTCTCACAGGAATCCTGTGGACTGCACAAAAAATGCTTGAGTCAGACGTCTCTGCTCAAGACTCAATAAGGGCATGTGTTGATCTAAACACATATATCTTCATCTGTGCCGGGGGGTAGGGGGCGGAGAAAAGAAAAATCAATGCCGTCTGTGGCTGAATTTCTAGTTGTGTTTCACAGGGCTGTTACTTGTCTCATCTCTTACCTCCAGACATTGCAGACTAGCCCTGCTTCACTCCTTCTGCATTGGACTGTCTGGATTTTTCTCCAAGAATACAGGCTTGGCCTATTACTTCTGCTTCTGCTTCTTCTCTGTCTTTTTCAGCCTTTTTCCCTCTTCCTCCTTTTTGCCTCTCAAGGCTGTCACAAGCTGTGTCTCTTGATGCCTTTTTTGGCTTCTCCACTGCCTTTCTCTCCAGGGCTCTGAGTGGGCAGGGCCAAGGAATTGCTTCCCAAAGCCCAAGAGCTGCAGTAGTCTGGTTTTGCCCTCAGAAAAATAATGATTTTTACAGATTTGCTGATTTGAAAGAGGTCTTTTAATCAGAAAGAGGAGGTGTACCTGCTAAAAATCATCTTCATTTGAACAAAAGTTATTTATATATGTAAGATTTTTAAAGGTGTTTTGAGAGAATTGAGAGAAAGGACTCATAGGTTGTTACATAATCTTTGAGATCTTTTGTGCTAATTAGCGTCTCAAATCAGAAGATACTTGTATCATTACAACTGGTGTTCAATTTAAACATCTTTGCTTAACATGGTTTAAACTGATAAATGTAGTTTAAACTTAACATAAAGCTTAAATTCTGTTTTTCTTCTTTTAAACAAATTCTTGCTGTTTTTCTGTTGTTTTCTGAAAACTCTTCCTTTTGCTGTCACAAAACAATTCCAACTTAAGCACTAAAAATACTTTGAATTGTAATGACAGTAAGAAATGGCTATGTTCAAGGTCTGGAGAGAGTAAAGAGGGGAGTTGTAGTTTTGAAACCCTCTAATAATTTATCTAGACCAAAGCTCCTGATCTTTGCACCCCATCACCTATTGTATGGAAGAATCAGCTGTATTGATGTCTTTCCATTAACTAGTTTATCCTCAGTTCTTGACCAGGTGAAGGGTCCATGAGGACACGGGTCCTATCCTCAGCTGCATGACTGGGAGCAAGACTGAGGCCAAAGTAATGTTTGAAAGGTTTTCTTTTATTTGTAGAACAAATGTTTTCATCCAACTGTAGCACAGTCAAACAGTTTGAAGGAAACATAACAATCCCCCTGTCTCTTTATCTGTGTTTTTATAAGGTCACCCATCACCATGGTATCTAAGAATCTTTCTTCTTTCCTTTAAGGGTCCTGGTCAGGAGTTGAAAATAAGGAAAAGAGAGGAAGAAAAACCACAAAGAAAGAGGCATATGAAAAGTAAAAAAATACGGAGCTGGAGGTGAACCTAAACACTCAGAGGTAATTTGCCTTGAGGAGCAAGAACCCTTGAGACCTATGTGTAGACTTTGGAAAAAAGAACCTGTGAACAATAGTAAAGGCTATGAACGTACCATCCCTCTGACAGGTATGTAAACCTTAAGATTAAAACAACAGCTTCAAAAATCCTTCTGTCACAGCGAGTTTGCTTTAGCTTGTCAGGGTTTCAGGGGAAGTATCATAAAGGCAATATACATCAAGTAAAGATAGCTAAGGAAATTTCTGTTTGAAATTTCTAAACAGGTTGGTCCTTGAAGCATATTCTCTAAAACTTGACAAAGTTATCATGACATTAAAATAACATTATATAACTTCAAGTAATTAAGAGTTATAACTAGTGGATTTTAAAAATATTTTTTCTGTGTACGTTGAATCTTTAAGATAAATTTTGTACATAAGAAAAATGAAGAATTAGGAGGGGCAAAAAATTTGAGTTCCCTTTTTTTTTGTCTTTGTGTCAGTTATTGTTTTGATTTTAAAAAATTTCTGGCAATTCCAATGCTCTCTTACTTCACAAAGTAATTGTGAAGGGTTTCTTAACAGACTTTTACATTTTTGTCTCAGTTTAACAATGTATTTCCACTCTATCACATTTTTGTTGTGGGGGGTGGTTTATTGTACTTGCATTCATGGTGACGCTGAGGAGGAGGTGGTGGGTATTTCAATCACATGTGAACGTCTCTGAACATCCACTAGTTGTGTGCTAATCACATCCTTTCAACAAACACAAGCCACTAACCAAACCCCCTTTTGCATACTGCAAGGAAATAAGAGAATTCCTGACCACAGAAGGCGGACATGATATATATTAAAGGAGGGAAATTATTCAGCTCATTGATATTTCTTTAAGCAGCAGCTTCCTCCTCCTGGAGATCTTAGTTGAGGTTTGCAGATGACCACATGTAATGATGTGGTTCCTTGTCACTAATAATAATTATGTGAGGCAGCAATATGTGGTGCAAAATATTATTACTCAGTAAGTGGCATTTGACTGACCTAGCTGCCCCAAAAGCTTATTGCCAGCTTGTATACATCACCACTCCTTCCAGAAACACAGTAGACTTGAAATGTGTAGCAAAAATTTCAGCTGCTGCCAAGCCATGCACAAGTCAGGTATAAGGCCCACCAGAGTCAAAGGCTGGCTTACACTGTGGAGCAAAGTAGACTGAAAGGTCAAATTCTCAAAATCATCTCATAAACTTTGACATTTGCTTTGGCAGATCCCATACCTCTATACACAGCCACTGGTTCAGCAAACTACTTAGACCTATGAGCAGCTTAGAAAGATATGAGTCATTGCACTGCCTTCAGCATGGTGACTCACATTCCCGAGCAGCATCCCCTGGGCTGCCCCTCTGGATTGGCCCCTTCACTCCAACAGGCTGCTGGGACGACTTGTCTGCAGTTTCAGGTGTTTATTAAAGGCAAATTGGTCATGATGATGGATTGGGTTTTTGCTGCCTGATTGGAAAGTATGACCCCAAATAATGACCCCAAATATTGGGATCTTTTATTCTGTGTGGTTCTCTCCTATTTATTCCACCAAGAATGCCATATGTGAAGGCATTATAATTCAAGAAGAATTTTTCCAGAAATCACACGCCCCCCCCAAGTTCTCAAATAGGAACAGTAAAATAATTTCTTTTATTTGTTTTGCCTTTTCTTCAGTTTCTATGTACCTATTCTACGCAATTAACTTCATCACAAATCCAAACAAATGTTCACAGTTGCTCCTCAGATACGTTATTTGTGCATGTCTATCAGAGAATCATAGAAACCAGAGGCAGAAAAGTTCTTTTGCATTAGATCATCTCATCACTGCCCTTGCCAGCACAGATCTTTTTCCCTGTACAGTATACTCTCCAGTGCTTTGTCCAGTCTAGCTTTAAGTAGATTAAATATGGTACTTTCTCACTGTCCTGCCAGAATCTGTTGGAGAGGCTGGGAGGTAGCTGACACTGGCACCCTTTGAAGATATGTTGTGGACCTTACCACACTTGTCATTCGTATCCAAACACGGTGCTTTCCTCCAGCTGTCATGAGTATTGAGTGGCCATAATTCTTTCAGCGTTCTGTGCTGAACACTTGCAACTAAGATGGAACAAAAGAAGTGAAAATGTGGTTTTGGTTTCTTTTTGGCAGACAGTGTACACAGGGTTAATTCATTTGAGCAACCCAGAGGTGAAATAGTAAGGTGAGGGCCTCTAGAATATTTTGTTGATGAAAACTAGAGGTATTGAGATATTATGTGCTTGTCTGCACATGAAGATTTTACCTAGATAAAGAGGTATATTTTATAGGGTTCAATTAATAACTACATTTGAAAAACTGTCTGCTCTCATGACACAGAAAGCAGACTTAGCCAAATGGTGGATGCTTTTGAAGAACACTACTGATGATATACACACTTAAGCAAAGTAGTAATAGTGTTTGCAGATTCCTTTTCCTCTGAAGGAATGTATCCAGTGTTTGACTCAGTCTTTGCTCAAACTGTGCTGCTGCTTTGGGGTTGGGACATGTCTGCCACTCCGTGGCACGACAAAATATAGCTTAGACTTGATGGGAAGTCAGCAGTAAGCTACTGGACATTCAGACTCTTATTCTTGAAGTATTCTGTTTCTCCCAAAAGGTGTTAACACACTGTCCAGAACAGAAAACAAAGGGTGTTAGCTGATCTCTTGGTTTAAATGTTTGTTTTCTCTTCTCGTTGTCACCAGAGCCCCAACTTCTAATTGTACCAGCCATAGACCTATAAAGCCAGGAATCTCTAAGTACAGCTCTCCATCCAGATCACTGTCATTATTCATTTCTATAGCCTTACTGAGAGGGCAATACTGTCTCTTGGTGCAGCCTCTTTACTTAATACTTTTACTCAATTCATATTGAAGGTTCTTAACGTAGAGATTATTCATAGCACTCTCACTGCTTGCTGTTACTGCCTCTGAGTTCATGAATCCTAAACTGAGATCACATCATGTAGCCCAACATTTTTTGGATATGTAGCACCCCATTAAGAAGTCATTTTAAGCAATTAATATTTTATTTATAAATACTTACAAATATTTATCATAAACTGGGCTTTAAACAGCAGCTCATGAGAAAAAAAAATCCATTGCATTTGTATTAAAACATGTTCAAAAGTTTAATTATAAGAAGGAAAATTCAGCTGAACTGTTAAAAGCATACATTGCAGTGCCCTGCTTTGGCCAGTTAATGTCAGGCTGCCACATTCAACTGAGAAGGCAGATTTTGTTGCATTCCACACTAAATCCAAGAAACCAAACTGGTGATTTAGGGAACAGCTAAATACTCCATGTTCTTGTCTTTCTTGGGCAATACTCTTGCCTGAGACTCTGGGTCAAATGCTGCTATTGAAATCTCCTGTGTGACTCATGGCTGAGAAGGAGTTTTGCTGGATTTGAAAGATGGGAGTTTGTGCCTACTGGAAAGCCCACTCTTGAAAGTGGGAGTCACCCTCCTGACTCAAACTGCGGGCTTTATATCCAGCTCTGAAGGGTCCCCCATTTTGCTCACCCAGTAAATCAGAGGTCTGACTGCAGTGGAATCATCTTCTGTTGGTAGGGATCCTTCCTTGTAATACATTGCTTTGTTTTGTTTCCTTTTTCTGTAAACTCTTTCTAGAAAAGCCTTCTTGGGCTGTTTCCCCCAAACATTACACTCTTTAGGAGAATAGTATTTGACAATTTACCCCTTTGTAATACAGGGCTGAAAACAGGTTAGTTTTAAAAATAAATAAAATTATAAAATTATAAAAATCATCATTGTCATCATCATCACTCTGGCAGTTGTTTTATATCTTTACCTCAAACCAGAATGACCAAACATCTCTGATTAATTATCCTACAGGAGCATTTAAATTCAGAAATTGTAATAGTTCTTAACAACTGCCCTTGATGGTATTATTTTTCATTGGGAAGAAAAATGGTTATTGCTCACACTGACCTCCAGTAAATCTTGTCACCCAGCCCATACCCTAGTCTTGAAATATAATTAAAGTACTCTGGTTTGATAATAGTGACTTACAAAACTGCAAGAACTAGTATTTACATTTTCTCTTTTTATTGCTTTTAAGTTTCATACAAAAGGAAAGGTAATGCAACTGAATTACCTTAAATGGCCATGACTGATTTATTTCTGTCTAGAAATGTTGTAGTTTACATACATCAAATATATTTTTTTCTAGGATTACCTCAGTGTTTGATTGGCCTTTTATTTTTTTTAAGATGATTTTAAATTCAATCCACAGTGTGAGAATCTGCAGAGGACTGAAGCAGTTGTTTTTATCCCACATGAAAAAAGGTGACTAAACAAATAAATAAAAATGAGGTTTACAGCCATATATTTCTGCATACTGCTGTTCATGATATTCCGTGTTGTTGTAGCAACATGTTCCTCATCTATATTTAGTTTAATAGCTGCTTTTGGAATATTGCAAGCTAGTACAGTATATTATCAAGTGGTTTGAATGACATCATAACCTATGAGTGTCATCTCTTGTGGGTTATAAAATCCTCCCAAACCTTCCGTTTGTATTAATGTCTTGTAATATAATTTTAAACCAGGTATTATAGTTTACAGTGGAAGGATAAAATTCTGGCCTGCCTTGTACAATGCACTGGGGGAAGAGGAGGGCAAAGTGTATTTCCCACCCTACTCAGGCATGGACTGGGCAGTGCTTACTGGGCTGAGGGTTTCCCAGTGGGCCAGGGGAAATTTGTCAGTCTCTAGGGAATATTTTCGGTCCCTGCATGCACTGAAGAACTTGATCTTTTGTTGAAATTTGATTTGGGGACAGAACACATAGGCCGCATCCTGTGTTTTGCCATATTGCCACACAGTGCACCCACACACATCCAAATCCTCACCGGAGGTCTGTGCCTCTGTCCACCAAGGACTGAGGGACTACCTTAAACTGGGTTTAACTCAGTTTAACTAGTGTTGGTCCTGCCAAACCCAGTTGTTTTTGCAGGAAATGCAGAGTAGCACCTTCAGCAATTTGATGGGAATCCCTTGGTGAAATTCTGTCTCCTGTTTCTTAAAGAGGAATATATTTCTATCTCCTGTAATCCTATTTTATATTGGAGGCCTCCTTACAAGGCCTTTTTGCCACTTTTTGGGGAATCTGTGGCAGCTACCTCTCTTCACGAAAGTGAAAGGAGAAGTGGAAATCTCTGTGAATGTTGTGAATCACAAATTTAAGCCTATTCCTGTGTGGACACTGCAAGTGCACGTGGGTTGCTGGCCACTATTATGGCCCTATGGCATTCACTAGATTGCAGGATTCCTAGAGTAATTGAACATGCCATATGTTGTCCCTGTTGTTCAAAAGGGTCTCCCTGTGTTTTGGAAGGGAACAGACTGCTATGAAAGGGCTGCTGTGGATATTGCTGACCTCTTTGCACAGCTTTGCAGTTCTACTTCTTCCCCCAAATTCCATCAACCACCAGCACAGAGTGTTTCCAGATCCTGAGGTGGGACATGAGCTGTGTCAGTAAATACACTTCAGTCTAATGAAACTGCAGCCATTTTCATGGCAAACAAATAACAGGATGTGTGAGATGTATAATGCAAAGTTGTCTTGTTCAGTAGCATAAGAGCAAATTGTGAAAATTCCTGGTAGAATAAACTTGATGTTTATTGAATGCACTGAGGCTCAAAAACTGCTTCTTCTGTTCATAGTGAAAGATTTAGCATCATATATATAACTTTTATGCTATATTATTTGTTCTGGTGTAAATTTAGAAGCATGTTTGGTTTTTTTAAATTGTTTGCAAACAGATATAATTTTTTATCCCCGAAATGTTCACCATAAATAGTTCAGCTGCTGTAATGTTCTGCCACTAGAAATGATCAATAAAATGTTATTAAAATGTACAGTCCATGCATATCTAATTCCACTTACCCACATGTTACCTAATTACAGATTTTAATCGCCTTCCCTCCGCCCCTGAAAACCTACTTGGCAATGTGAATATATTGAAAATGTCTGAAGAAATTCACCTTTGCTTTCAAAGAAAAGAAAAGAAATAATGTATAATGCACCCAAAAGGTTAAATTTATCATGCTGGGAAGAGAACTGCATATCACAGAAGCTCTGGATATTTTTGGCATTCAACTTCGCCCACCCCCCTTCCCGTCTTTAATCACACCCAGAATGCAGTGCTTGTAAACTGTACTGATGTGTCAACTGTCCTCTATTTATTACATCTTACGCTTTAAATATCACCTCTGACAAACAAAAGAAAAGCAAATGTTCCTAAATTTCCTGAAGGGCTGAAACATCAAGCCCGGATTATTATTGTTTATGTCTCAGCTTTAGCAGCTCCAATGTCTCCATGGTCTGCTGTGTGCCGTGGTTGGCAATGATGGATGACCATTACAGCAGCTTATTGGAAATGGCTTGATTTATAACCTGTTCTCCCGCCTCAGTCTAATGGCTTCATTTCTTTCCTCCAGTGCGTGATGCCACAGCCAAGGTCATTGCGCCAATGGCCTTTTGTTGTTAGTTTGCTGATGACCACTGTGCCCGAGAGTCGGCATGCAGGGAGGGTGAGGAGGGGGGGACACAGCCAATCTTTACATTTTTATTTTTTTTTCCCCTCTCAGCCCTGATAACTGCAGCAGAACAGTAGATTAAATGCTGTCTTCTATTTGCTTCCTGTGCTTGCCAGACAAGGGGCTGCTTTATGATCCTCACTGGGAAAGTCTATTACTCACATCTACTTTAAATGACCAACATCAAATATATACAGCTCCCATTAAAGCTGAGATCAATAAAAATGCCATTAAGATAGTAAAAGTTGCTGATATTAGTGAAGCCCCCAAACAAAATATTTGATTTTCTTTCAGGTTGTTAGTGAGATGGAATACGAACATATAAGAGAAAGGAGAGAGGGCCATGCCCGTGGTCAATAATTTATCTCTGAGATTCATTCAGCCTCTCACCCAATATTTCCCTCCTGTCTATTGATTCCTCATCATTATTTGTCATAAGCTGTCCTAACTCAAGGAGAAAATATGCCCTCCATGTCCAAGGGGAGTCATACCTGAAGAAATAGAAAGGAATTTCATTAAAAGCAAGAAAGGACTGCCTGGGCTTTGAGAAACTCCAGCAGAAACTTACACAGACTTGTGTTATGTGTAGGGTTTGGGGGGGGCAGGGGAGTTGTTGCTTTTGTTTTAAAGTGGTATTTGAAGCCCATTAGACAGTGCCATGACAGAAAATGCCTAAACTTTGAAGCAAGTTGCTTTGATTACATTTTGTTGCCAAGGAGCTGTGTTTGGCCCTGAATGAAAATGGGCCTATTAAAAAAAAAAAAAAAAAAAAAAAAAAAAAAGAGGAAAAGAGAAAAAGAAAGAAAAGACTAAAAAGCCAACTTTGTAAGTTATTTCCAGCGATAACTCTCCTGAGCCATGCTGAATCTGGAGGTGGAAGTCTCCTTCAGGAGGTCACAAGGATTTGGCACCAGCAGCCTGGCCATCAAAACAAAGTACAAGTGATGGTAATATAATCATTAAGATAAACTGTAGCCCAAATGGTAAAAGCATGAGTCGCGAAATGGAATTAAATTTTTAAGTATGGTTATTTGCTAAGAGGCTGTTTAAAACAGGCAATATTTTAAGTTAATGAGACCCATATGTTTTATGGTATGTCATTCAACTGCTTTCTTTGGAAATGGCTTGGAACAATAGCTTTCATGCTTACTTTGTAAAATTCAGAAAGGATAGTGATTGGGAAACGCACAAGTGGAAGAAAATCTGTAAGGCATAATGATGCATGTCTAGGAAGTATCATCTGTGTTGGTATACTGTTACCTCAAAAAGTGAGTTTAACCCTTTTTACTGTGGCTGAGTATCTTGTGTTCCTACACCCCTGCTCCCCCCTCCCCTTTTTTTTTCAGACAGAACATTAATTGAAAGAGGGATAGATTTGCTTATGTAGCTTTTGCATGCTTCTCAAGTGACATTTCTGTGCTTACCAAAACAGATCAAGCTTGCCTTTGATATTTTTTGGGGTATTTTTTGCCAGGATGGCTGCAACCCTGGGAGAGATAGTGGGGAGGTACTGAGCTGCCTCCCTCACTCCATGCATTCTTTGCTCCCATACAGGGACAGGTGAGCAGTGCAGACTTTTTTAGCCAGGGTAGAAAGTTGCTGGGCCCTTTTCTTGGCACGTGTAGGACCCATAAAGTACATGCACACCTGGTATCCCTGTGGTCACCTTCTCCCCTCTCTTTGCCTTTTACATTCCATTTTTTTGTGGGTATTACTGTGATCACACCCGTTGTAGCTCTGAGGTTCTTGGTCAAATACTTCTGTTTTCCAGTTTTAGAGACTGTTGGAGTTAGGCCTGCCTCCGATATCCTGCTACGTTTCTTGCTACAGCACCATATTCCTTCACAGAAGCTGCTTGAACAGGAAAAAAAAAAAAATATTAAATGGCTCTGGTTTTTTCATGCTTTTTTGTTAATTTGCACTATAAACCAGGATAAATCATTACTGTTTTTAAGTGTCTGTGGTCACATAAATATGTACTTGTGACTCTCATTAATTCTTATCGGTCTGAAATACTGACAAAAATATATGAGCTGGGAATACCTGAGTTGAAACTGTAATTTAGTTGAAGTCTTTTTAATTATACATTCTGGATAGCATCATATAACTGGTGACAGAAATAAGCCAACTCATATTCATCTAGAACAACTATTCCTTGATTCTTTGTAGACGGTCAAGAGACTAGAGGAGAAGAATAAGAAGGAGAGATTTGAAAAATAAAGTCTGCAATTTTTCACCTGCATTTTTGTACCCATGGTCAACTTAAAGGGGAAAAAAAGGGAAAAGAATGAAAGAAAAGAATTAAAATCTTGGTGTGACCGATAGATTGCAGATGTTGCTTTCTTTTTTACCCCAGCGTGTACTAGGGAGAAAAATCTCTGCCTTCTGTCTTTTTCACCCTTAACTAGTGAGAGCTACAAAACCATGGATACGAGATGAGAAGTTTATGTGAAGCCTTGGTGTGGGTTGGCCAGGTTGTGAAAATGCCCCAAAAGAGTCTGTGCTCACAGGCTGCCTCTCCCAGCTGGTATCTCTTGGTGATTGGTTTTGGAAAAGAGTGAAGCTTTGTGGGGCTCAACGTGCAGCTTTGTATGTGGCAGGGAGAGGGACTTGTTTAGCTTGAAGGGGGAGTGCCCAGCCCTGTCTTTTTCATGAGGAACTTTAAATGACAAATGCTATTTGAAGTGTAGAATTAGGAGCACTAATTACAGCTGACATTGTTTTGTAATTTTCATTTCCAACACTGCACAGTGCTTGGATTTCTCCAGCCTTTGCTAGAGAGCTCTTTTCTGACTGCATAAACAGAAATCAGCTGTTTCCCTAATGAATTCAAAGAAACTCACATGGAAACACTGACTCTTAAGGCTCGTTTTTCATAAATCTGGAGGGGACTCGAGTTCTGACCATATAAAGGTAAAAGCAGGTGTTTCTCCAGGGCTATGTTTGGCTTCTTCAGGGGTTACACACACAGAAGACATCTCAAGATCACTTTGTATGTAATGTGTTATCAAAGCTTTGCTTTATAAATCTGTTGCCTTTTGAAAATGAGAAATTGGAGGAGTTAGGAATGGGTCCTGGTGGTAGCAAAACCCTGCATTTGCTGTAACATATTCCCTTCACTTCTTCCACTTTCCCTCATTATCTTGTTTGCTATGTGTAGCTGAACAAGCATGTAACCTCTAAGGCTGTGGAGCAGATCATTAGGAGTTACTGATTAACACCATGTTTCAATAGCAGATCCTGAGTTCCTCTTTTTACAAACTGAAGGGGTCTGGCTTTATGATTTTTTAATTAGAGTGTAAATATTGCAGCCTCATAAACTGTTTGATTTATAGATGACAGCAAAGTTTGCACTTTGGGAAAGGACAAGGGAGGCTTCAGATATACAGTTTCAGTGCCCCTGTTTGCCTGTAACAGCCATCCTGGTATTTTGTCTTTGGTGAACTCATCCTACCAGCCTTACTGATAACACCTGTGGTGTGTCTAATCTGGCAGGATGACTGAAATTCCTTTTTATGCTTCTAAGCATACTGTACATTTTAACCAATGAAGTGAGGGAAAAAAATTTGGAGGAATATTATTGTCAATCTTAGCCAACAAGGTGAGCTTAGAAGTTGATGTTCATCATGAGGATTCCAGAGGAGTGGGGCTAGATGCATCACTGTAAATTTCAGAGGCACGAGAGAAATGGTAAATCAAGACTGACAAAGATTTGAGTTGTTGGTGGATAATAGAAGGGTATTTCTGATATCCCTAATGCAAAATGTTATCAGATTTTTGAGGATGAAGACTCAAAAGAGGGAAAGTCTCACCTTTCTCAGGCAATCGGTAGAACTTGGCTTCCAAGTGCAGTGCAAGTTAGGAAACTTACAAGTAGGGGGAGTGATTTAATTTTAACTGGATTTGAATCATCATTATTTACCAATGGGGCACCTAAAATCCTCAGTAGAAGTTGTTCACCGGAAGTTCGGATTCCTCCGAGGCACCAGGCTGTTTGCCCACCATCTCTGTCCTTGGAGCAGGGAAAGACTTTGCAAACCCTGAACTGCTTTTCTCCATGAATCCTCCTTTCTCCATCTCCATAACTGACATTCTCCTCCAGCTTGCTGTCAGCATGTCACGCTTGCATGGGGATTACTCAAACCCAAGTTGCACTCAGGAGCACTAATTTACCAAGAGAGGCCTGATGCTTTGCACAGGGGTTTTACAAATCCTCCTTCACTAGCACGACTTGCCTCTTTCCGTCTCGCATGTCCTCTGGAAACTTTTCTTGCCAGCACTGCCAGTATGATTTGTCTGTTGATATTTTGGGGGGATCTTTTTGGGATGGCTCTTTGTCATGTTGTGAGGAATTGCGCCATCTACCATTTTTTTCTGGGCTGTTTTGTGGTCCCTGTAGCCCTTACACGGCCTGCCTGCACCATTCCAGTGTCCCTGGGCTGTGGGCAGGGCCTGGAAGTGAGGGTGTGGTGGGTTTTCCCCTCTCTGGGCATGTGGGAGCAGCATAACCTCACCGGAATGTTCGTGGTGAGAGAGATGAAGAAAATGAAAGCAGACAGTTTTCCTTAATATATACTTGATTTAGAATAGAATATTTCAGCTGGAAATACTGGGCAGCTTTCTGTCCCCAAATACATCACACAGTGTGCAGTGCTGGGGTGGTCAGGACAAAGGAGACAGAATAAAACCTGCATTATAAATTCTCCTTTCCACCTCTTAGCAGAGCCTTTCTGAGTCCCCTCATTGGTCTCTTCCCTGCTTGAGCACCATGGGCTACCTCTCCTGTCTCAGACCAAACCCCTAGGAGAGGAGGCAACCAGCTGCTACGAGCTGGGAGCCCGGCTTCAGAGCTGAATGCTTTCAGAAAATGTTGGCACCCTGTTCACCTTCTTTTCTCTGTAGCAAGAAGACTAGAAGCATAATTTTCTTTTAATGATATCCGAAATGTTCATGAACAGTGATGAAATCCAAAAACATGCCATAGTGTCAGATTCACCTCTCTCTGCTGGAGCTGTACTTGTTTTACTGCAGGAAGTATTTTGTGGCTCTACAGTAGCAGTCTGGGTTTTGTTGCCAAAGGCCCAAATAGTGAAGTTTGGTGGGTTTTTTTCATCAAACTTGTTGAAAGGCCTTTCAGTGTAAACTTGATGTCAATGGCTATTATATACATGTTTACAGATTATGGCTCCAATCCCATCCTGGTAAATGTTTTTGCACATGGTTAAATCTGCATGTGTAGTTGCCTAGAGAATAAAATCAGAAGTGGTGAATGTAGGAAGATAATAACTTGAACTGAACTGTTTTCCCATTCCTGTTTAATTTTGAACTTGTTCGACCCATGTGGGTTCAAAAGTTCACCTCAGTCTTGACCATTATTGAGCTTGGATTCTGTTTAGGAGAAACTGTGACTCCAAGTAAAGCAACGGGTCAGAAGACAATAAATCCAATAGAATACATAAAGTGATAAATGAAGGAGGCAGAAGGACAGAAAAATGAAAAATAGCACATGTTGGATGAGTTCTTGGTTTTATAATGTTGAAAGGTGTTTTGCTTCTGACTGCACTGAGGCTGGGATTTCTTTTGTAACACCTGGTTCAAAAACCCTGGAATTCAACCAGAATGTTTCTATTACGTGTACTACTCCTGTGTCACTTATAATGAGCTTTGTTTTGTAGTTCTAATGCATGCTTTAGCTCCCAATAGCCCTTAGCTGCAAATGTAGCAGCCCAGTCTTTCGAGGTTGGGGGGGAAAGTGAAATTACAGGAGGGAATGGCTTTTCCTCATCTTCCTGTTTCCCCACAGAGGCTTCAGACCCTCAAATGCATTCATCTTTGAAACCCAGTTTCTTTGTGACTCAATTTCTTTCGTGCTTATTGAGCCTCTCTGTGATACAAATGAAGCTGGCACCAAACATTTTATTACAAATTTCATGTGGAAAAGGACCAAGAATATTTCAGTGCATATGTGTGCCTGCAGTCTTCAGTATCATCCACACACGTTCTTGTGTTGTTAGTGCTGAATTTGAGGATTGAATCAGAGTGTCCTAAAGGTGAAGCCCAGTTTGCTTTGCAAGACATGTTTCATTTTCCCTGAGTTTCCAACAAGGAAGCAATTTGGCTCGGTATCTGTACTTGCAAAAGCCCAGACTTATATCAGGAAAGTGCAAAAGTTCTGTAGGGGCAAAGCTGCACCAGGGCCATGTAAAGTGATTTAACTCTGGTGTCTGCATAGGAGCAAGAGAGATTAGTAAGAAATACAGATTTGTCTGATAGTGCACAAAGCATTTCAATACCTTCTGGGTTTGGATGTCAAGGCTTGTATTAATTATTAATATTTTGGTATTCTTGAGATCCTAGTACTTCACAGAATAAATTGACAGAAATCCACCCATCATCAGCATGTAAAAGGATTTCCTTCTGTTTTTCCTTGCAGCAATTGAACTGAGCAGATTCCTGCTCTAATTCTGCTGAGTTTGTTTTGCTGGACATTACCCACCTTGTTTTAAAAGTACTAACATTGACTGAACGGCAAAAACTTGTCAAAATAATTAAAACCCAAAGTTTCATATTTTAATATTTACTTTTAAAGCATGCAGTGTTTAAAAAGTAAGATAATTTCTCTGAGTTCCTTGAGAAGCATTTCTAGACTGTGAAAGAGCCCAGACTTAACAGGTTAAGTACTGGAAAACTGAAGGAAGTGCTCCAAATATTGCAGAAAGTCCAAGGTTTTAAAGAGAGAGAGAAGTATTTGAAATGCTGCTTTCAAGTCCGGTCAGGGTTTTCCAGTTCAGAGATATTTCTTGTTGTCAGTAAACTAAAAATGGAAAGAAAAATCCAAACCCTGGAAAGGAAGGGAAGTCAGAGAACCTGAGTAAGTGATGATTTATCTGATAACGAAAATCCTACTACCCTAATCATTCATGGTTTATTTCTTTGGCATGCAACAGTTAAGAAAAATCCACTGAGCACTAGTAATTCCACTATTGCGAAAGCCAAATCCTTCATTTAAACTTTTGAGACAATTTTTCCATTTACTTCCCTGCCACTCAAGCAAAGAGCAGAAATCATAAGCTCACTCATACCAGTTCACCTCATCAATTAGAAAACAGACAGGAGTTGCTTCCAGATGAAAAGGGGATGCAGCAGAGGAAAAATATGCTGGAAAATCAAAATTGATTGCCTCTAATAAGTTCTGGATAGTGTTCCAAGCTTGGGTTGGCTACATTGAGGCATCTCTAAACTTTGTGAAAGTTGAGATTTGGAGCTGTCTACTAAAACAGAATCATCAGAGAATTTTGCACTTAATTAAGGAAATTGATATAGAGAACAGCGCCAGCAGTTTACCTTATTTAAAATAATTAAATCATAAATTAATACACTTTAACCCAAATTTGAAAACCTAAAGCCCAACCCCAAATTTTAAGTTCATGCCTGCTGCCAGCACTGCCATTTGATAGTGCACCACTCTTACAAGTAGCTAGATTATGGTTTATGAGTCCTTCATGTTGACACATGAAAGTTAAATGCACAACAGTCTTCACTCCATGGTTTGGGGATTTTTATTTAATACCACCTTTGGCATCTGTAAAGTTATACAGTATTAAAATAAAATCTTAATGGTCAGAGTGAAAATCTGTAGTTTCTAAGCTCTCTGGTGGGAAAGTTGTTTGCATTTGATAAATAAACTCCCAAAGTAAGGTAATTGGAGAAGATGGTACTGTAATCCTCAATCAAAACACATATGTCTTATGCAGTAGAGAAAACAGTGTTGGTCTGACACGCTTCTTTAAAAGGAGAACATTTTTCCCTGCTTGTATCAGGCTTGCAAAGCTTTGACAGTTTGTCAAACCATTTTTCCTGTTTGAAGTAGAAATAGGTGAGGCTGTGTCCTCCCACTGGAAAGCAATTGCTTACGGGCAGGCAGAGGGTGTTTGGCAGCCTTCTCATGGTGGTTCGAGACCCACGTCTATGGAGGCAGCACGTGTTGGTGCTGGAACTGCATCTTTGGAGGGGACTTGGTGTTGGAGAAGAGCATGTGAGCTGTCCTTCTTTTCTTTGCTTCCACTATGGATGAGCAAAAGGTGATGCTAGGGATGATGAGAATGAAAGGAATCTCTTCCTACAAAGAAACTCTAGAAAGTTTCATCGTTCCAAAGAGCAGTGTATCTCTGCCTTAACTTGGAACCATAGATCTGAAGCACGTCTCACATCCCTCCTGGCAGGATGTGAAACAAAAACTAGAAGGCACAATTGTGCTGAATATGATGCAGGATGTCTTCTTTTTTGTTCTCTCTTACTTTCATTTCTTCTGTGAAAAGAAGGGCCAGAAGCCCATTGGCTCAACCACTTGAATTTTTGTTCAACCTTTATCCTGAAATTTAAGAGACAGATTTAAAACACCATTATTGAGAACTATTCCCATAAGTCATCTAGTTTAGGGGAAACCACTTTCATGTGGGTGCAAAGTGAGTTGGAAAAATATCCACTCACACAAGTTACCAGTGGCTCATTGTGAACCTGGGAGGATGTACTGAATAACTTCAGTCTAGGACCCTTCCCACATTTTCAATAATGATTTGGATAATGAAGTGGATACTGAAATTATTAAATTTGCAGGTGACACCAAGCTGGGGGAGTGTGCAGGCAGGTTGTTGAACAGGACTAGATTTCAAAATTGTCTTGATGAACAGGAGGAACAGCCTGGAGCAGAAGAGTGCATTTGATGAGACCAAATGTCACGCAATGGGTGGAAATGAATACTCTGACAGACACAACCCAGGACACACCTCTTTTACAAGAAGGGATTGAAGAGGACTTTAGCAAGTTAGTGGGTGAACACAAACCTGCTTTTGGGGAAAAAGCAAACATGTCCAAGGCAGAGAAGATGGTGTGCATAAGGAAGGGCAGTTGTCATCCTCTTTGTAAAGCACCAGTGAGGCTTTTTCTGTGGTGGTGTGCTCACTTTCAGGTGTGATAAGGAGAAAAATGAGCCCAGTGGGAGAGGTTGCAAAGGGAGCAAGAAGATTTCTTGGAGGTTTGCCAGAGATGGCATTTTGAGGACAGACTGAACATGCTAGGGTTGTGTAGAGTAAAAAAGGCTAAGGGAGTGTGATTACAGGCATCAAATCTGTAAAGGGTGATTGCACAGAGAAAGGGAATAATTTTTCCTCTGTGCCCCCTTAACAGAAAATTAAAAATAGTGGGACTAAACTAAAGCAAATAAGATTGTTAGATGATGGGGAGCATATCCTGACAGTATAGATTTCATGGACTCAGGAGGTCGAGGAATTGCAGGCTCCAAGAAGTTTTGCTAAATGTCTGGATAAAGACGATCCCTCTTCAGAGCATTCCATTGGCAGGATGACTGTCATAAGTTAGAAGTTAAATAGTGAAAAACTATATTCCTAGAGCATTTGTTTCAGGAAAATACGAGTGAAGAAAGTTTTCCAAAGGAATAACCCTGTTATCAGCCGTCTTAGAGCTGTGTACATCCCCAGCTCAAAGCACTTTTAGGGGCACTATGGATACCTCTCCTTGCTCTTTCCAGGAAACTAGCATTGAAAACCAACTACTTAGAACTAGAAATAAAGAAAACAAGCCAAAATAGAATGTTTCCACAAGCCAGTGTTGTTCATATACTCTATAGTGAAAATTAAATGTAAAATCATGTCTTTTGAAGACTGAGAAATGACACAATGGAAGAATAGAGTGTAAATAGAGCATAAAGTGTAAACTAGCAGTGCAGTGTTAAGTGAAAGACTTCCCTTCCTTCAAGGGTACTCCCTTCCAGGATGAGATATACTGCTTTACCTTGAGATTTTGTTTTATTTCACAACATTTTATCTTTAATTTCTGTTGTGGCATTATTTCACTGCATGCAGTATGGATTCATCTTGTGCTTTCCAAACATGCTGAGCAGAGAAAAAAATCTGTGGCATTAATTGAGAGAGAGAACTTGATCATATAATAAGTGGTTGTGAGATATATACATGCATGACGGGAGAGGCTGGGATTTTCCCATACAGCCTAACTTTTGGCATTTTAGGCCTATGATTTGCAGTGTTGCAGAAATAATATCAAGTGATCTGATACCAAGATCAGTGAGACCTTACAACAATCAAGGAGAGCTTATTCACTGCCTGATCTGTGAATCTCAGGCACAGCGCTTGCAGAGGCAGGCTTGGACTCTGCTGCTCACAGAAGTCTCCATCAGCACTTTGGTATTTCTTTCTGAAGAGATCTCTCTTGCTGAGGTCATAACTGCCAGCTTGTCAGGTATTTCCCAGAACTGTCAGTCTCTCTGGGGTGCAGCAGACTGTGGTGTATAAAGCCACAGCACTGGCATATCACTTACCTGGTTCTGCTAGACTTACCCTCTCCGTGAAGAATGCAAACTGCCTCTGTCTTGTGCAGCATTTGCATTATCTAAAGCTCACTATGTATGCTATGGTCCTTTCGCCTTTGCAAATGCTGTTTAAATATAGCATCCATAAATAAATGTTAAATAATTCATGAACATAATTTTGTAAATTCTGCTAGGCCACACCTCTCTAGGGGCATATTTATGAACATGCGTCAGCCTGGAATCAATGCGTCTGCCAAGCGTCCTACCTCTGAGGCAGAATTCCCACATCTAGCCCAAAATGCTGCAAACGACTCTGATTCCACTTCACTAGTCATCCATCATACTGTCACTTTAATTCAGATGCTGCTACTTGTTTTAATAACATACATCTTACACAAAGAATATTGCTAACACAAGATTCTTGAGGTAGAGTTTTACAACCTCATAAAATGGTATTAACCCTTTGATCCCTGATATTCTTTTCATACAGCTTTTTTTTATGCTTATCAATAACCTGTGTTCGTGGAGTCTATTCATGCTGGAGAATCCGACATCAATCACTGCAGTAAAAATATTATTCCTCTAGCATTACCCTAAAGAATTATGGAAAGAATAAAAGTGTTATTGCAGGAATTATTTAGCAAACAATAGATGGATAAAGTGTATTATGGTAAGTGTTAAATTATATCACCACATTACAGAAAACTACCTGAGATAGCACAGAAGGTAGTTCAGTGCTTTTTCTAAGTAGTTCAAGGAGAACAATAGCAGAATCCCACAAAAGATTTTACTGTGAAACCCTGGAATGACAAGGCAAATGATGTATTATCACATAAAATGATAGTTTACAGGGGAAAAAGAAAATTCTACTTGTCTATTTCTGAGTTGCACCTGGCGATATTTTGGGAGTGAGAGGAGGCAAATAATAGTAATTTACACTTAGCTGCTTAACACTCAAGTATTTAAGGGACTTACTTGTTAGGTTTTTGCATGTCTTTATAGAAATGCCTTCCTTTTGTTGTAATAGAGCAACATGGAATATGCAATTTAAAAAAAATATTTTGCTTCTATACCAAATAAAGAATACTGCAAGTTATTTCTTTCTCCCTTCTCCCTGCTGCTTGAGGTCAGCACCAGGAATTAGAAAAGGTTTTACTGAAATGCTTGATTAACCCAATTACTAGAATCATGGCAATATTTTTGGTAAAATTAAGGATACCTAAACAAGGTTGGGTTCCGTGATTTCACGAAGTAGACTCTTATCAGTTAATGTGGATTTAGAGAGGGTGAAAAAAAGCATAATGTTGCACTGGGCTCATGGGATTAATTTGATCAACATGATTAAATTATTTCCTTACTCAGCTAGAAGGAAATTACTAGTAACCAGACATTATGTGTCTGTTAATTATGTGCAGTAAGGTTCTCTGCTATCACACCAGCTCTTGCATTCGTGTTCTGTGTGTCTTAAAGACATTTTCATTTTTAAAATCTAAATACTGAAAAGGAACAGCTATAATTTTCTTTCCCTTATTTAATAAATATCTAACATGCCAAAAAGCACTTGTAAGAAGCAGCTGTTTGTCCTTCGGGTAACCATAGGTAAGTTTGTGGAGGTGACATGCCAGCATTTCACATGTTTTTGGTTGCCTTCACCAGGATTTTTTTTTTTGCAATCGTTCATTTTTATAAATTGGATCATTTACTACTGTAAGGAATGAGAAGGACAGTTTGCCAGGAACCTGTAATTTCGCTTGAAATAGTTAATCTCCCTGATGCAAGGTCTGCTCACCTATACGTTGTCTTTGTGCCAGATCTGCATTCTGCTCTGATGCTGCCCAATCTAGGATTTCAAAAGGATTTTTTATAAAGGAAGAAACATATGGTACAAGAGGGGCCTTATTCTTTTTCTAATGAAATGATGGGCTTCTGTTTCATATTAAAGTGTTAATAGGTCTGAAATTAGGTCTCAAAAAAGAGAATAGTGCTTTTAAAATTTTTAATATGATTCATTATCTGCAGTCAAAACCAGATGACATTTATTTTTATCCCAAAAATAAAAAAAGCCAAGCCACAAGGGAAAAAAAAAAAAAATCCTGGATTCAGGCTCTGATTATTGAATGGAAAGCTCTTTAGAATCAGAGCCTGGGCTGGAGGCTGGAGGTTTTGTTTGAGTTTGAGAACCTTCATATGTTTTTGAAATCTAAACAAATATTTCAAAGAAGGTGGTGTCACATTTGAAGTAAGTGATCCTATTAGGCGCTGGGATACGGCTGCTTTGTTGGAGGACTGGGCAGCATTTTATGTGTGATAGTGCAGTGTACTGCTAATACACCGAGACATCACTTTCATCTGAAATGCCGATAGGACTGAACTTCTCCCATGCACTTTGGCTTTCAGTGTTAATAATGAATGAATAAAGTTCAGAGGATAGAAGCTAAATGGATATTGTACTTTAAAAAAAATGAATTTTAACCAACAGCATGCCAAGCTATTCAGAAACGAGCGAAAGACAGTAAATGGACATATTTATTACGAGTGGTTGGGAAGGCTGTATGAAGGCATTTGTATGAGTTGTACTGGCATAAAACACTAAGAATTTTAATACAATTGAAAATGCGTATTAATTAGAAATAATGAAGGTTTAATGGCATTTTCTTGGTTATAGGGATTTTGGGTGCAACCTATTTTGTCAAAGTTAGCTTCGGTAGGATCTTCCATACCCTGCTATTTGAGATCACTGTTTTTCTCTGTGTCTTCCAGAAAAGTAACTGGGAATCTAATGGGTTTTGTAGATCTTGGGCATTGCTCAAGGGAGCCTAGAAAGCACCTCCTCTGGAAGCATCATCTGGATGATGCCTTCAGACTTTCTCTATCTGATTACAAACCACCAAGCTGCAGTGGCGGTGGTCTCTCTTGACCAAGAAATCTTGTTGGTGGTCCAGATCTTCATTCATAGTCAGTCAGCTGCATTATTAAGATGTCAGCTCACATCTAGAGCAGGTCCAGCTCGGAACAGTCATCAGCACTTGTAGCATGTGGCAAATAAGAGCAAAGAGCAAAAAAACCTGAGGTTTCATGTAAACTATACCAATGGCTTCTCTTCCATAATCTGCCTTCCACCTCTAGGTGCTGGAACTGCTTACTGGGGACTCAGAGATGCTCCCAAACCTGAGTGGAAATGGTTGTATATGAGTAGGGCTTGTGCTCAGTTGTGTCAAAGTCACAAAACAACTATCCTCAGCACTTTTTAAGGGTTATGAAAAGAACTATATAGCAAAGAGCTAATCCCAAAATGATGTGCGTGTATGTGGAGAGGTATGTCTGACATTCACATTAATACCAAACGAGTTCATCATGATTAATGCTATTACATTAAATATCGAAGGAATTAATAATGATTAGACCATTATTTTAAAGGGTTACCAGGATGACACCAGCTCATTTTTTAACCACTGTAGACAGTTGGGTTTGGACTTTTTTCTCTCTGTGCATTTTCAGCCCTCACCTCCTTTGACCAAATATACTCACTTGGAATTTCGTCTTACTGAATTTATGATTTTATGGCTGTGTTTCCTGTCAGGACTAAATCCAAGTCCTGATGAAGTCATTAGAAGCTTTGCTATTCACTTCATTGCTGCAAAAAAGGCTGAGGCCTGATCCTGATTTCCATGGACTGTCAAGTACTATTTCCATTGGTTTCACTGGGCTTTTATATGCCTTCTTGAACCTAGAAAAAAGCTAAGTGAATATTACTTTGGAATCTTTTAAATCTGTTTTTTAGAGGATCTTTGATTGAAGGACAGTTCTTTATGTGCACTCTTCTTCCTTTTCCAAAAAAATTCCCTGCACGGGGATCAGTAAGAAAGTCCAAATTACATGTGTAGTATTATGCTTTAAATAAAACTGCCTTAACTAAGGAAAAAAAAAATAAAGTCAGATGCAGACTTTGCAAATAGGAAAAACACCTGAAACGGATGATTAAGAACTATGTGTTTTACAGGACTTGCTGCCAACACTTGGGTAATCCACTATTTCTTGATGCACAAATAGTATTATATTCCACACTTTTATTGAAACTAAAGAAACCAAAAGATCTCATAAATTAGCTACTCAGTAGAAACTACTAAAACCTACTAAATCTGTTTTGAAGTGCTAATGTCATGCACAGTATTTTAAAGTGGTGCATATCAAAGTATCATTTATAAAGAGGAGAAAGCAAGTATTTTTCTATTTCTAATTTGAAATTCGTGTATAAAAGGATAAATCTTGTAATATTTATCAGCTTTTCTTTACTTTTTCCCTATGCTGATTTTTTACAGGCTTTGGCTACAATTAAATAGCTTCTTGATCAGCTGCTGCTGATTAGTCATTTCAGCCCTTTCACAGATATTAGAAGTTGCAGTTTGGCTGTCATTTTTTCCCAGCTTTAATTGTTAATAATTTTTCAGTGGTTGCTTTATAAAATGGTAGCTTAGGGTATTCACTTGGCTGTTTGTTCTGCAGTACAATAAATTAAAGAAAAGAGGATTAAACGTGTTGCAATTTTTTATAATATTACTTTTCCTATAGGTTTTCCTGCTCTATCCAAGTCATACCAACATCTTCAGCAAAGGACATCTATGTATATCTTTATGTTAGAAAATTAAACATGTCAGGGACCATTCTGTGGCAGTAGGGCTCTTGGGCACAATGCTGCTCAGTTGCATATTATTATAAACCTTTACCTTCAAAAATAAGATGGTTGCACAGAGGCTGCCTGTTGGGAATGGTCCTTGATCCATGAAAATACCCAATCCTTGCCAAGGATTTGGCCAAGGGAATGGTGGATGGGTTGGGTCAAAACATGCAAGGAATGTGACTGATGGTCAAGCAGCAGAAGTGGTGGAGGTGCTGTTTGTAAAGTACACAAGTACCTTGTACCACTCTTGCTGCCAAATGCTGGTTCAGAGATGAATTTTCCTGCTTCCAGCATTTGGGTTCGTGTTCACTGTGTCCATTTTGTACCCTCCTGCACTGATTTTTCAGATGAGTGATACCTCTCTCTTTCAGTTGATGTCAGTGGATAATGGTAATACTTTCTGTTTCTAAAAATGTTGTTGTAGAAGTCTGAACGTAAAGTTTGGGGTCAAAGTCTCCTGTTTATAAACCTCTATTTAAATCTACACTTATACCTCATGGAAAGCATCAAGATTAAAGCTTATATTTTAGTGCACAAACTTCTGTGGATACAAAAATTGCTGCTTGCAGGAACTTTTCTACTTTTCTCTAATCCTGTGAGAAAGTTCTTTTTCTCACAGAAGTTATCTGTACAGTTTTTGATAACTATGGACACCTGCTAATTGTTTATAGTCCTAGCAGAAAAATATTGTGAATATAATTTGACCAATCACCCTTTGGGGTGGTTAAGAAATTTACCAATTAAACCATGAGAAACTTATCCTATAAAAGAGCTGTAAATAATTAAATCAATCACTTCAAGCTGCATCTCCCTGCCTCCTGCATCTCTCTTTCTCTCTGCTCCGCTCTGCGACATATGATAAGCAATGACAAACTTCAATTAGGCTGATTTTCTGTATCAGATCAATATATTCCACCTGAAAAAATCCGAGCCCAGTTGTATATAGCCAGATCGATGTATTACGTATTAAATACTCTCTAAAATGTGCATTATTATCAAATATAAAGACAATAAAATAATGTGCAGTGGGGTCTTTTGTGCAGAGTAATCTGCCTGCTGGAGAGACATAGACAGTCTTTGCAGTAGTGATATAGACAGAGATCACTGTTTTTGTTGTTCCTCAGTTATGTGTGAATTTCTCTCTTCTAAATATACCTGCAAAATATCTATAGAAAATAGAAGATTATGCTTTCAGGTTTGGGTGGTGTGCAAATGGTGAGCTGACTGAAGAGAAGTTCAACTCTGTGAATGTGCTTTGGAAAGTGCATTGAGTTCTGCTGATATGTTGTACAAAGACAAGGTATCAAGTCTGCTAGGAGTGTTTTGAATTATTATAATACAAAATCAAACTCTTATGTGCATGCTTTAGTTCTGATTGGTCATTTTGTTTTGCTAGAGGAATGCCTAGAGGTTCCTGAGAGATTTCTGCTCCTTGCAGCAGTAGGCTCAGTGCAGGGACGATACCTCAGAAATATATCCTGCCTGACTGCCATCTGGCCTGTGGCATAAGGAAACATTTTGGAGAAGGCTGAGTGTGGAAAACCTTCCAACATGGTGAGAGAAAAGGGTGTGGCCAGGGTGGTGTCTCAGGACTTTGCTTGCCTGGCTGGTGCCAAGCGTTGGTTGTCTCGACACTTCTAAAGACCATGGAGGACATCAGTGCTGCATCTCTCACTGGCTCGAGGGGAGGCAGACGTTCCGTGGCTCCAGCACTTGTCAAAGCTTATCACGGAAGGTTTAAATGTGTGACAGTGGCACCAAACCACTTTGTGTCATTTGCTTGACAGGAGAGACAGGTGACAGCAGCCTCGGCCGGTGCCACGCGTGTGTTGGCGGAGCACCCGTGCGGCTGGGACCTCCATCTCCCCACACTAACGTGGCAGATGGTGTTGACAGGCTCACCTGCCCCCATGCCTTCCCTGCAGTGGGTCAGCAAGACTTATAGCAGTCTAAACTGGGAGAGTGTTACCTACTTAAACTGTTTTTCTGACTTAATAAGAATTTTTCATCTATAGCAAGCCAGTTTAAAATATTGTCTATACACAAACAGTCATTCTGAATAATAGGCCTGCACACAGTAAATGTCAGCTCTTTAAATCACAGAGGACTTCGGAAGCGGAGTAGAGAATGCTTCATAACAGTTTAAACTTCAGCCTCCCATTTATTATGTATGTGTTTATAAATCTCTGAGGGGCACTCTTTTCCCTTCTGGGAAGCCCAAAGGAGCAGAGTTGTTTGTCAGCCCAGCTGGGTGGTGCGTGGTGCTGTGGTTGCTCCTTTGCATTCTGACCCCATTTGATTTCAAGGTTGGTATCCAAGGTTGTGCCTGAGGAAATTTTATTTTCTTTTCTCCTAATAGCAGCATATAGGACCTTTTATTTCTAGGAAGATAGTACCGGCAGAGCAAAAAAGTGGCGAGGGGTCAGCAGAGCACTGTCGTGCTGTGTTTTTCTTTTTAAGCTGAGCATGAGTGATCACCACTTTTAGAAAAGGGCTGTCCGTTTTACACCGAGGAAGACTGTAAAGGTATCTTGCTCAGCCATGGCGTTGAAAAATTTCTTCAGCATTTTCATCTGTCTTGGTTAGTATGAATACTTTAGCATTAAATGGAGAAAAGGAGAATCCATCAATAGTTGATAACTGACCTTAAGATAGGAATTCAAAGTTCACTACAATTAAACCCAAGTGTCAGCAGAACCCACAAGGGAGGCTATCAATATATTTGACTATACCTATGCATAGATGGCAGATTTAAATTCTATAAGAGAAACGATGGTGCATTATTCCTAATAAAAACATATCCTTGTACTGTCTTATATCACAGACAAAACACAGAAGTTCTGTGTTATGAATGATAGTGGGAGAAAACATACTGAAGAGCAAATGTGATTCTGGATGGAATTTCATCACATGACTCTATTGTAAACCAGATGTTTGTCAGATTCGCTGGGAGAATGTATCCATCTTGAAATTTTTAATAAGGTTACATAGAGGATTAAAAGCAAACATTTACAATACATAGGATTTAAAGATAATTATATTTCTCTTAAATTGGATATTTGCTTTGTAGATCATTAAAAATATTTACATAACCTATCTGTGGTGCAGTGCACCTCATGGATGGCTTCTTTCATTATGATGTTTGATGTACATCCACAGCATAAGAAAAACAAAACATAAAGACACTGTTTCACAGACATGAAAAATACATGTGATATAAAAAATATGGTCTATTATTGAAAAAAAAAATAGGAATCTGCAGCCAAATCTAGCAGTTCTGGGGTAAGATTCTGATGCCTGGAAGAGAGAATTAGACTTCTCTATGAAAAGCAGTGCTGCCCTCACTGCAAGGGAACCTGGTAGAATGTAGATAGGTAGTTACTCTTGCTGCTGCAATTGTTTTTTCCTTCAGCATCTTCCCCCTTCTGAGAAAGGAGAAGGGAGAATAAAGCATGAAAAAGGGAGAGAGAAATGGGAGAAAGGGAATCTTGGGTTTGTAGCTGAGACTTTGTAAGAGATTGCTTTGCATTTGTGAACTTGTTCGTGCCAGCTTCCTTTTAATACCTGTGGTCATTTTTGCAGGGCTGCCTTCAAGGCCACTAACGCTCAAGATTAATTTCTCTAGTATTCTTTTTATTGGAAGACAATTTACAAGGAAACTTCATGGCGGGATGTCTCAAGTATACACAGAGATGTGCACATTGATGCTGCATCAGTATAACATTACACTGGCCTCAAAAAAAAAACGCTGAACAAACCTACTTGATGAGCCTGAGGTTTTTACATGAGATCATGTTTAAAAGAATAGGAAGATGAATTCATCATACTCCCTGTTTTATTTTGGGAAATATTCTTTCACTCAGTGGATTTCTGATTCATGGGGAAGAAGGACAAAGTAAATTAAACCAGTAAAATAGGAGAATAACTTTTCCTTTGACATTTTCTCCTGTGTAGCTACAGGATGCGTAAGTCCACTTGGACTTCAGTTGTGATGTTTTAATACACCAACAGGCTTATTGGGAATGGTGGCTAATATCTGTAGCACTTTAATCATTCCTGGTACCAACAGAGTCTGATGAATACAGACTCTCCACGAAGTCAGAGGACAGTATTAATGTTGAAATATAACATACTAAGCCCAGGAAGTTGGTTGCTCAATGCGGTGCTAATTCAACCACATTATGGATCATTTATAGCCCAGATGGATTATTACAAATGAAAGATATTGCTGATGATTGTTATAGCCAAGTTAATGATGTGATAGAAGTGTTGACACTCACTGGCTGTATTGTGCTGCTGTAGCCTGCTGTCACACTGCTCTTCTGGCTGCCTCTTTCACCTCCCCAAGCCCTTGTGCACGGCATAACCTGCGAGGGTTCAGTATTGCCTGCTCAAAGAACAAGGAGATGTTAATTTTTCTTGCAGAATAGTTCCGTGTGCAAGAGGGATTGGTAATTCAGAGCTCTTAACTCTAATCTTTAATAGAAAAAAAAACCTAGGTACCACTAACTTTTCAATGGAAGATAGAAAAACTTTTCTTTTAGTACTCTGAGTCATGAAACATGTTTTTTTCTCATTTTTTGCTTGGGACAGGATAGATTCAGGACTATGATTCATATATAACTGGGAGAGAGATAAAAATAAGGTTACTGGAAAATTGTGAAAGTGCTGAAGACTTGTTCCAGAAATTTTCTGAGACTGCCTCCCTGATACTGACTGGATATTCCCCATTAGTGTGAGAGATCCCACAAATGTTTTGTGAGTATAATTCTTAGTATTTTTCCAGCAAACCCTCTACATTCAGAAACTAAGTAAGATGGGCCCAGTAATCAATGTCTAGGCTTACATTTAAGCTTGATAAGCAACATCACAATTGCTCTGTTGAAATAGAAAAATGTATCTTAAAATCTCAGAGCAGGACAATTGCTAAGAGGTATTTCTTGTATTGAGTAATGTAATTTTACAGTCTTGAGATTGTCTTGGAGAATGTTACCAAGTTTAAAATGTCAGCCAGGATCAAAGCATAGTGCAAAATGTATTGCTGGAGAAGAGAATCAGAGGTGGGGGGTAGGAGACCCCTCCTAGGAGACTGTCCAAATCCTGTGCCCACTTATCCCTCACTCTGCCGCTTGACCATGTCAGCTAATCTCATTTTAGAGACATAGCACAGGAAAAGATAAAACATGAAATAGCTGTATCTGACTTACTTTGAATGTCTGTCAAGTTTCATGTCTTTTAAGTCCTCAACAGATTTATTTCACTTGTATCAGTCACTCTGTGACAGGTCTACATAAATCAGAAAGCAGTCTGGGAGAAGGTCCTTCAGTTGCCAACGTGCCTGTATCACAGATTCCCACAGAGCACATAGTTATACATGTATATGCAGAAGAGATTTGAGATTCAGTATAATCGTCAAGGAGTGTCGCTTTCCTCACAGCTAAATACCCAGAAGAGCTGGATGAAAAGGTTAGACTTATCTGTCAGGTTTTTTTGGGTACAACAAAGGATCTTGTCCGTTCAGGCTAAATAAGGTGTAATCTCAGCTGCGTGGGTCAAATATTTCAAGTTCATTTACCAATTCACTGGGCAAATGTCACAAGTTCCAGACAGACCTGGTATAGAGCAATGCAATCTATCAATACTTAAGCATATTGGAGGGGGAGCATCATGGCTGGGAGTGTTATTTATTCAGTGAAGCACATGCTAAATTGAACAGCATGCTTTGGATAGAGAGAGTGGGGGTCTACTACTTATCTTTCCAATGAGCTTTTTTATTTCCATGTAGAGAGATTTTATACTCAAAAGGACTGTAACAAAAGCTGTTTAGACTCACTTGCCATCCAAGTGTATAATTTCTCCATTAGACTGCGAAGTCTTAAGGAAAACAAGTTTTTGCTAATAATTTTCAGCTCAGATTGGACCTGTGTGGGCTTATAAGGTCATTCGCTTGACTGAGCAACCACGGACGTTACACAGTGGGAAGTGGGCAGGGCTAGTGCTTGACAGCTGTTCTTGGGAGTGATGGCCATATGTATCCCTTGCCACAGGACTGGTTTTCTGATTGAGATCATTCATTTGTGGAAACACTTGCCTGCACTCTGAGGGATGATGCTGTAAATTCAAAATAACGTGGAGATGCATTTGGTTTACACGGGCGTGAGTGGACTCTGCTGGTGTCTGCCTGACAGCTCCAGCTGGCACAGGGTCAGATGTCCCTCCAAACCTTTCCCTTCCACCAAGGGGTTATCATTATCAGGAAACGGTGCAGAATAGTGTCTTCTCTAATCAGCAAGATTGCATTTATATGCTCCCAATAAAGCCTTTTCATTGACTTAGTGGTATTGCATGTCAGTGAGCAAAGCCTGTGGTCAGGTAATGTGCTGGGACCTGTGTATGCTCATAAGAAAGGTATTTTCTGTGTCTTGTGACTCTGTCTCCCTCTCTCTTTCTCCCTTGGTCTGACTCATCGACTTGTCTTGTAAGCTTTGTTATCACTGAGAATGCCTTTTATTGTTCCTAGATACAGTGCCTATCAGAATGATCTTGTTTGATATCTTCATTTCACAGACGAAAATAACCAAGCACACAACAACCCTTAAAGGCGTTTGCTAAGGTTGCAAAGTGAGGTAATGTGATATTCATGATTGCCTGTACACACTGAATTCAGCCTTTTTGTGCATATGTGTCAAGATACAATCTTTAGTGATGTGTTCACTCATTATTCCTTCCACAGGCCACTTGCCTAAGCTGCAAACCTGTTCTTCTAACTCACTTGCTCCCTGTACTTTTCTAGGTCTTTAAACTAGCATCCTGGAAACACTGAAATGCTATGGTGACAGCATTCATATAAGCCATCAGTATCCTTGGGAAGCTCGGGATGCATAGCATTCTGAAGTATGTGGTGTTTATTTCTAGAGAGCTAAAATCAGAAAAGTCAAATCTTACTGAGAGCTATCTGTGCAGAGCATACTCCGCCTGTGAAGCAAATACTTTCTCGTCAGGTAGTGCTCCCATCTCCAGGATAAGACTTCATGCTCTGCAGAGCTGAGGCAATCTCAGCAAGTGTCCAGGACAGGTTCTTACCTACTTTCTCTTCTGCCTTGTGTGTTGTGCCAAAATACATGGCTCATTAACCTTTAGGGGACAGAGACAACACTGAAGTTACATTATACTGGGGTGCTTTCACCTGACACTGTCATTATGGGTGTGTTTTGAGTTAGTTCTCTCCTCTAGCTGCAAAGTGTCATGGCTGATGCGAGAGAAGAGAGTTCACCTGCACTTACAGGTAATTATCACGTTGTTGACATAATGGAAGTGCAAGCAGCCTGCTCTGTCTGCAGCTTAGCAGATATTAAGGATGTGGTCTTTAAGCAGCTCCCTTTCTCCTTCCACTAACCTTTCCCAGTGACATGTTTTTAAAGTTTTCTTGATGAATGTTCCCTAATATCTCAGAGGTTCAGAGCAACTATCTGGACAACTTATGTCCCATCAGCTTTATCTGTCCATGACTTTTGGGTCTTACACAGCTTTTTACCTGATTGCCCTATAATAAGAAGGCTGGAGAATCTTTCCAAAGGGAGAAGATGTAGTACTGCTAACATCTAATCCTTGTATGCAGCTGGAATTTTTCCTGCTCTTGAATTCTTGCCCAGAATCCACTTTAACACATGGAAACAGTGAGTAGCTTCATAATTGGCTATCCAACAGTATAGTTAACACCAGCTTGTTAAATAGAGGCATGGAGTCAAGCTTGCACGTCTGTAGGGCTTCATTAAGCCTTTATTTCCATTAACACTTCAGTCCACAGAATCTGTAAATTCATGATTTTAATCCCCACTTTTTAAACTTACCAGTGAGTGATACACTAAATCCAGCCTGATTTGGCCTACCCTTGCAAAGGTGTCAAACTGCTATGGAAATAAATAAAATGATTCTTCATGAAGTAACCATGGGACATGCTGTGGTTGTTTTTTGTAAAGCTGTTGTCTTTCATCAACTGATTTTTCAATGAGGTTTTGAAAAGCCATTCCTAATTGTGTAAATATCAAAATATAATTAGCTTTACAATTTCACAGATTATCAGGAGAAAAAGGGAAGGGGGGAAAATCCTGGATATTTCAAAGACAGTAAGTGCATTTGATGTAATGGTCTATGATTTTTGTCTTTTGTTGTTTAACCCAGGACTGAAGAAACAGATGGTAAGATTTTCTGGGAAGCTTAAAACAGAAGCCAAGCTAATACAAAACTGTTCAGCTATCAGACAGGGTAAATCCATTCTGTCGCTTTCTCTTTTTTTTCTCCCAAATCACAAGCCATCAAAAGAAGGGTTTAGCTTCATAAAAAGATATTTACCAGGAAGCTTTTTGCAAAGAAGAAGGGCATGCTTTGTTAAACCAGATGCATTTTATTTTTCCTGGAACCAAGATTTATGAAAGCAGTATGCTCATATTTCTCCATATACAGTAATTGGAACTCATTATGCTAATTGTATTTCCATTATCACTAATTAACAATCATAGTGACCTGGCCCACAGTCTAATTTGTCTTTAATCTGTTTTTGTATAGGGAGTTTTACCCTGTAATTTCAAGGTGATAATTCTATTCAGCACAACTTTATTGAATAGTGAAATGTAATTCTTGTAATATTTAGGGCTGTTCCCATTCAGATAGTTCAAAGGGAACAGGAAGTGAATTTATACCTGTCCATGCTGCTGTGTTACTGGATCTGCCTCCCTCTTGCACTCTGTTTAACCTACCTGTGTCTAACTTAAACTGTAGGCAGCTTATCTAGAGTAACTGGAGGTTGGTCAACACTTGCTGATGAGATTTGTGAGCTGTGAAGGAATGTGTGCATGTTTACTCGTAGATAAATCTGTGGGAATTTGCCATTTTTCACTTTGTGACACTTCACCTGCAGTAAAACAGGATTTTCCTTAAATGGTGTTTCTGGTGTAGTATAATACACTTCCTATGTCCTGAGGGGGGAGAAAACCCTCTGAGCTTAGCATGAAAACTGTTGTGGTCTTTTTTTTCCCTTTTTTCGTAAACAACAAATAAAGGCTTGTTCACTTTTTCTCCAGGGTTTCCCAGCATTCAGACGTTTCAGGGGTTTTTTTCTGCAGTTTAAGTGTGAGGGAAATGAGCAGTGCTGCGCCACTGGGGTTTTGCAAAACCTGCTGTAGTGCTCATCCTTCTAGAGTCAGTGCCACAAAAACATTTTCAGGGACTTATTTCAGGTAACCTGAATTTTTTTCTAGTGCTGTTCACCTACTGTGCTTTTCCCTCTGCTGATTCACTGGTTCTGCACTACTGCTGATGTAATTTTGTTCCCGTCTTACCCACTGATTGACTGATACCAATAACACTGTGCTATGCAAGCCTCTCCCTTAAATCCTTGGCTTATTTCTTGGCTCCCTATCCACACAGGGTGCCACCTTTCAGGTGGATTCTGAATTTATCTGATAAGCTATATTATTGCATACCCTTTGCACTGGCCCTGGTGTGCTCTGCCATTGAGGACTTCAGAAGCTGGGAATGACTCTGCTCTGAGCCTAATCTTTCTGTCCCATGAACAGCCCGGCTCTCTGGGCAAACAAAATTGTATCATTTGGTTTCATTGTAGCTTAAAAGCTTTACATTGCTTGTTGATTTGTCCCTAGATGGGTATGAATATATATATGGTGATATAAATATATACATATTTTTCTCAAACAGATATTTTCAAAATTATTTTCTCCTGTTGCAGCTCTTTTCCCCCATGCCTTGGTCTCCCTGTACCTGCCACTTGCCTACTTTAGGACAAGGTGAACCACATCACTGTCAAAAATCTTCACATCTCCTTTTTTTCACACTGGAATGTGCAACCTTCCAAATCCACAAGTGAGCCCTATTTCCACGTGACCCTTCCCTTCAGCTCCACCAGGGAATCACTAGAGCCTCTCTCCTCCCTGGGTCTGCTCCCACTTCAGCTGCCTGGGCAGCACAACCTTTGCATAGTAAATTCTCCTCTTTCCCCAGCACATAAATCAAAGTGTACCAGCTAATCGACAAAATAATCTTAATCAATGCTTTCACCGTCTGGCTTTCCCTAGCAAATATAACTCCCTGTTGATGTTTCCCATCCTCCCTTCTGTTATACCAGATGGTGTATGTTCCAGTCTTTTTATTATCCTTTCCTGACCACGACACTTTGCTCAGTCCAGAGATCTTCATACTGCATCCCCTGAGTGTTTTCATCAGCAGCTCTGTCCTGCTCATTGCATCTTGATGTTTCAAGCGTCTTGCACTAATGACCCTCTTCTTCCCCCCTCCTTCACACTGATATTTTTCACAGTATTCATTCCCATAGGTTGATCGGCTGATATCAGGTACCACGTGTGCTTTAACCATCACATATCCTAAGTGACCTCTGCATAAATGTTGGCAGGATATAGACTGATTTTGTTCTTCTGTGTTACAGACTACTAAATTCTTCAGGATAGATTCAGAAGACAGTAACCTCTTCCTTTTCCTTCTTTTTTTTTTTTTCCTTATAGAAGATTACAGAAGTTGATCTGCTTCACATTATCTACAATTATGTTGTTTCTGGGTAGGATGACATAATAACATAAGCATTGGTCAGAAGAACCATACAGATTTGATTTATGGCTTTGTCTTTCTAAGGTGTATATTCTGAGAAACAAGCACCATGTTTGTGTTGGTAAAGGGAAAATGCAGGGCAAGAATTGTTTTAGCCAGAGGCCCTACTGGAATATGGCACATTACAGAGGATGTGTTTTCTGGGGCATTCAGGGTAAACAGTGTAAGATAGGCTCAGTCTAGTGTTACTTCAGTTTGCAGGTTCTTTCTGTGCAGGTATCCAAATATTTTCTGTTCTTATCCTTCTGTATCAAAATAGAGGCATTTTATATTCTTTTTTTGCTGTAACATTCTCTCCAAAAAATTTGGCCTCCTTTCCTGAAGTGCTATGGCAGAAGAGCACTCTGTGAACCTAAGACATGTATGTACTGTACATTTCACAGCCTCTTTAGAGCCTCTGCCACAGCAGCTGAGCAGTTCCATGTTCAACTAGGCCAGCCTTCTTTTGAACCATTTGGGTGGAGAAACACAATCTCCCCGGACTTCCCGGCCCTTCAGGCTGCAGTTCCGCTCTCCAGGAGAACATGCTCACTTAATACAATTTGTAGCAAATGTAATAGACGTGCGGAGTTGAAAGAGAGGCTGAGTATCTAAATTGCAAAGACCACAAATCAGTTACTGAGTAGATAGATATGCTAAGTGAACGCCATTTTTCTGAAGTATCTGACAGAACTGGAAATCACAATGCAGAGCGATTTTATCTCAGAGGATTTTCAATTTGTTGTTTAGAAAGATGGGTCAGTAAGCATCCACTTTATCCCTAATGACTAAAGAATGTAAATAATCTTGTTGTAACCATTTTTCATGTACATTTTCTGTCTAGATGAGGTATATTGCCTTCTAGGTATTTTTTTCCCCTATCAAGGGTCATAAAGGATTTTTTTTTTGGCCTCCTGTTAAAAGAGGCACTGCAGACTAATAGCTCTTTCAGTCATCATAGAGGTTGATGCAGCTAACGTTTTAAGTGGTATTGTCTGCCAGTAATACTTAATCCTATTGTCAAAGACTGCAGTGCACAGAGAATGTGTTTTCCTTGGGAAGGCAGCCTGTAGGGAAATGTAATGACTATTTAACTCTTAAGCCAAAGCAAAGACTGTACTCTAGCATCAGAAGGGTTATACCAGCTACTTATTCCAAAAAGAGCCTGAACTTTGCCCTCTAATTTATTCTACTTCGTAACTATTCAATAAAAATATTTAACAACTCTGGTGATTTGTATCACACTCTTTCACTTGCAAGTTGCTGGTTTTGGAAATACAGGTCCTTGCCTTTTTTTCCTCCACTGTTCTTTTGCTTGATGGTGAAAGAGGGCTTGAAACATTTATTGCACTCTGATACAGGATTATATGTTCAGATAGGAAAAAAATGTGGTCTATGTAACCCTGATGAGGTAGAACAATTCCTAGGATTTTACAAATAGAAGGGATCTTTGCGAGCTAATGGCCTATGTAACATCACTCAATCCATTCCCTAAAGCTTCCTCCAAGTCCAACATTGGTGACTTACTTTCAAACACCTTTTATGACTTTGTTGAAAAGACTTTGATTTATAAGTTTACAGTGATGGAGCATCAATTGCAACCTTTAATCAGTTGTCTTCCCTGTAAAGAAAAAAAAAAAGGAAGTGCTCCATGTTCTGGACCTTAATTTGTCTAATTTGAACTTCAAGCTATTGAATCTTGTTAAGCCTTTGTCAGCTAGATTGAAGAGTCATCAATTACCAATTTTCATTCCCTTTGATAATAGACACTTACAGACTAATAAATTATCCTTTAACCTTTTCTTCATTAAGCTAATAGATTGAGCACCAGGAGTCTCTCACTTCCAGGCATATTTTCCATTTTTTTTTTTTGTTCATTCGTGTGGCTCTGAGTTCTCTCTGATTTTTCAACATCCTTCCAAAGTATAAGCACCAAATGTATATGTACAATAGGTCCTCCACCATAATCAGGGATGGAATTGCATTGTTTTCTTCTATGCCTTCTTGCAATTCATATTTGTTTAGCAACAGATCACGTTAGCTATCAGTTTTTTCCAGCAAAGTCTCCTGCAATGATTATTCCCAGTGACTTCTAAGCACCAGTTACAAGAACAGAATAATTTCCATCAATTCAGTTTTGTTTCTGGCTATCTGACCTGACATTTGATCAGTTTGAAATGTGTGTTGTAGGTTCAGCAAGGCAGAGAGATTACCAAACCGTCCACCTCTGAATTGTATATTTGCTGTTTCTGAGAATCATATGACAAGGTGTTTGATCCCTCTTTCGTAGGACACCAGTCTTCTTAGGAGAGACTAGACAATACATTTTATTTTGTTTATTTTAATGAATTTATTAACATTGTGGATTACATCCTTCATATACTCAGTGGAAGTATTGATGAAAGGGATAAAAATAGAATTGATATTTTGAGGAATCTAGAACTGCAATGTAGCCCTTCAAAGATACTGAAATAAAACTCTCCTGATAGCAGAATACTTCAAACACAGTTTGTATGACATCCTTTTTTTCCTTGCATGAACCGTAAACTTTAGAAATTAAATATCTTATTGTTTTACTTGAAAATTATCTGCGAATCCGTTGCAAAAATATTCAAACTAGATTGAAAATAAATATTCAGGGCAGGAAGGAAAACACACTTTTTTCTCTGGGTCTTTATTTCTTTTGTGACAGAAAAGCTCCATTATTATTATTTTTTTTTTTTAATTAAGACTGTGGTCAAGATTTCATCAAGCAAGGTACTTAAGCACAGAATTTTTGGGGGTTACAGTGGAGGGTTTATAGTTTTTTATTGAATAGATGTCCTGGTTTTGTTGGGACAGATATTTCTTTTCCTCTAGTGCTGGATTTAGGATAAGAATTTTGATAACAGCCTTATGTTTTAGCGGTTGCTGAGCAATGCTTACACTAAATGAGGCTTTTCCAGCTTGTCCTACTGCCTGGCCAGCGAGGAGGCTGGGGTGCACAAGAAGCTTGGAGGGGGCATGTTGCCCTGGTTTTTGCTAAGCCTTCTGTCTTTAACCTTGGAGTCAGATTCTTTCACACAGTTTCATGTAAATAATAGCCAATGTTTACTTAACGGTATTTTCTGTTTTTCATTCCTTTTGTGATAAGAGAACTTTGATGAGCATCTTTCTTCTCCAGTGGGATTGAGAAGGAAGTGACATGTCCTCCAATCCCTTGTGGAGTTGGGAACTGTATATGAATGTGACATATGTCAATAATAGAGGATTCCCTCCTTTCTGCTGAACCTGGCAGGTGTGAGAGCCTCTTTATTGTGTCTTCCCAGACACAGGGGCACAGTGAGGACGCCTGACCCAGTGTGGTGAAAGGGCTGTTTCACACCATGCGATGTCACACTGAACAATAAAAGTGGGGAGAGTTGTCTGGGGGTAGGTGGCTGCTGCTCAGGGACTGGCTGGGTGCTGAGCAATTGTGTTGTGCATCATTTGTTTTTGTATATTCTTTTATCATTATTATTCAACATTTTTATTTATTCTTAATTTCCCTGCTTTTTATATCCTATTAAACTGTCTTTATCTCAGTCTATGATTTTTACCTTTTCTGTGATTCTTTTCCCCATCCTGCCATGGGAGAGTGGCTGTGTGGTGTTTAGCTGCCTGCTGGGCTAAACCACAGCAACAGAGGAAGCTAAAACGTGTCAACTCCACAGGCTCACCTCCTCAGTTTTGTCAGAAATGCTTGCAGTTCAAACAACATTCAATTAAAAAAAAAATTTAAAATACTCAAGAAAACTAAGCAATAAAGAGAAAAATGAATTCAAAACAGCACTGCCAAAATAGCAAGGATTTATTCAGTAATAATTCATTATTTCTTTTGAATATGGTTTTATAATGCCTGAACTATGATTCTGCAGCAGCTGAGGGAAAAGCCACTGTGCCAGTGGTGGTGGAAATGTACATTTAAATCAAAACCCCACAATTTTCTATAGCAGTAGCAACTTTCAGGGCAACACAATGAAGGGTAAAAGGGAGGGGTTTTTTTATTATTTAAAAACTAAATAAATAAATAAAGAGAAAGGAGTTATTTAAGACAATAAAACTGGTCAAAAATAATCATGATTTCGGGAGTGGATTGAAAGAACAAGGAGACACTTTAGCAAGTGCCAGGGAATTTCTGCTTCTCCAAATACCTCTTCTGTTCTACTTATTCTCTTTAGACAATGTTTAATGCATGTGTTCCATAAAGCTTGAAAATTTGCCTTTAGGGGCAATAGGGCATCACACGGTATCTTTTCATGATACTGCCCTAATTTTGGCCTCCTTTTTGTGAGAAATACAGGGATACACTGGAGCAAGTCCAAAGAAGGGCCACAAAGATGACTGGGGGGACTGAAGCACCTCTCATATGAAGAGAAGTTGAGAGAGATGGGACTGTTCACCCTACAGAAGGCTCGGGGAGGATCCTGCCTGTGTGAATTAATACTGGTTGGGAGGAAGTAAAGAAACCAGAGCCAGAGTCTTTTCAGTGGTGCCCATTGATGGGATAAGATGTAATAGGCACAAACTGAAACACAAAAAATTCTGTTAGGAAAAGCTAGGAAATGCTTTTTGTTTTTCCCTTTCCCTGAGGTAATAGCATCTTCATCCTTGGAACTTTTCAAAACCTGACTGTACGTGGTCCTGAGCAACCTGCTGTAGCTGATTCTGCTTTGAGCAGGTCTGGTAGACTAGACCTTCTTTAGACTTGCCTTATGTTAATGCTGACAGATTCTTCATCTCAGTAATGATGAAGTTCAGTGTAAATTCATTAAAAGTATTAGCTTATTCTTTGCAGCAATGCTGCCTTCTTTATTATTAACACACAAAACCCCCAAGCCTGAGAAGGTAGTTGCCATTTTTAGTCCTATTTTTAACATGACTCAGCAGTCTCAAGGGGAGCAAAAAACTAGTGATAGCTTTACTGTGAATCTTTAAGGCTGGATGCCCAGGACCTTGCTTACACCCCCTTTCATTCTCTGTGAAAAAGGGGATATACAGTTACATGGAGATATGTTGGTCTTCCATGAATGGTAGCTCCTTACACAGAAAGTAATTTTCCTTAAAATTATGTTATCACTGTGTGCAAACCCCAGGCCTTCATATTTCAAAAGAAGGACTTCTTACTTCAACAAGTTATTTTGGGACCTTTCCACACGGAGGAGGAGAATCTTGGAATTTCTTATATAGCCTATGTCAGCTGTAGGCTTTCAAAAGTATGGGACTGCACCAGGGCCAGTACTGCAATGTCTTGTGAGGGAGAAAAAGAAATTGCAATAGATGATTTTTTTTTTTTTGCATGCTCTTAGGCTGAACAGCCCTGCCATACTGTGGAAAGGCCAGTGAGGAAAGTAATGGAAGCACCTTCCTTCACACTGTGGAGCCTTCAGCCATCTCTCTGTGCACATGTGCCTACAGGAAACAGGCTTTGCTTCCCTTCCCGGTTTAAGGATGCATCTGAGCCTGAAGGTCTGGGGTAAACACTTTCCAAGTAACTTTTATGTGAGTTTAAAAAACTCTGAAGGAAGTCAGCTGTGCTGTCAAGATGTGAAAGGCCAGCTTATATAAGGAGGTTGCTTGCCATGACAAAATAAAGGAGCAAATTAGGACTGAAGCCTATAATCCAAACCAGTCCGAATTTTCTCCCGTGTTTTGAGGAGCTTATGTCTCCCTCCAGAGTTTAAAAATAGGAAAGATGCTGTTGGTATTACATATGTAGAACAGAATGTGTGGACACTTGGAATTCCCCATGCCAAATTGATGAACATTTTATTATCGTCTTTGGGAAGCATCCATAAAAAGCCAGACCAACATTTTCTGAAAGTTATGAAATAGTTATTAAAAAATGGAAATGTATGCTGTATGTATCTGAAAACTGTCTCTTGGAGCACATATGTTCTTTCAAAGGGAACAAATGCATTGCAACATAAGGCTTTCACATCTGTGAATAAAAGCTCCAAATATCTCTCGAATCTTACTTTGCTTCCCTTTGGTTTCAACTTCTATCTTAATGGAAATTTTTCTAGAGTGTAATGGTTTGGCACAGTTGCAGAGCATAAGACAAAGAAACAAGGGATAAAACCTGAATTACTATGTAGTGCTGACCAAGACTTTTATTCCTGCTTTATCTTCATCATCTTCCATTATACTTACTTTATGGGCATATATTGAATGAGAGGATAACTACAATATACAGAGAAAATAAACTAAATTCTGGAAGTTGTATTCTCCTGTCATTCATAAATTTAAAAGTTTCAGAATAACTTGTTCTCTTTTACTCAAGATCCACAAATCTCTAAATTGCAGTCAGTGAGGAAACCTGCCTCTTTCTAAATGGTCAGGTACATGGAATGTGTTTAGGAGTTTCAGCTCCTTACTGTTTTTGATTTTTCATCACTGATGTTTAAAGCTCTCGAACTAATAAGGAGAGGCTCATCTAGGAAAACCATCCAAGATGGAGTACTCCAACAGCCTAGCACGTATCACTGACTGCATGCTGAAAGTCACAGCAAAGCTTCATTCCGATCTTCCTGTTGCTAGAAGTTGAGGATAAATTAATTAGATGTGCAGCTTATGCTGATTAACTGTGAGGTGGCAAGAGAGTTGCAGTGATTTCCACTGTGTAATATAGATGTACAGTTCAATTGCCGACCACTGAAGAGCATGTGTGCTTCTCTTTTCCTTAAGATCAGCTTACTGAAATTTCCAGGCTGGGCTAGAATAGCATCCAGCTGACTTATTTGGATCAGCAAGGAAACGATGAGGGGTGCATCCCTGGGTTGTACATCATCACTGAGTCTTGAATGCAGAAGATCCCTTACTGTGAGCCTCGAGTGCTCATCACAGGCCAGGTTACTGTGTGGGGAAATATTTGTCCAGAATCCTTGTGTACAGGTTGTGTGGTTGACAGACAGCTAATTGCCTTTGAGTTGGTTTTGAAAATCATTCTTCAGACATTTGAATATCAGATCTCTAGCTATCCACCAAGGAAAGTAATGATCCATACTCTCTGAGATACTAAGGGTGATTTATTGTCTGTGATACCAGGTGTAGTGATGGTGGGCCTCACCCATGCTGCCCAGTTTCAGTCACTCAAAATATCATGAAATGGGCTTAGAAGGCATTCATTTGTTAGCTTTCAAAAATAATTCACACAGCATTTTTTCCTGGTTAGCTTTTCATGCATGTTCTGGCTGGGGACTATCCTTTTTTTAAGGTGCAGTTTTTTCCCCCAGCCATCAGGGTTATAATATATTTAAAATGAAGAAACAAAAATGTTGCCTTAGGGGTTTTGTTGTTCTGGGTTTTTTTCCTTCTGAAGTTTCTTGATTCTAGATGCTGGATTTTCAAGAAATACGCATGGAACCTTGAATCTTATAATGAAATATCTGGCAGCAGAGGTGATTACTGCTGACCTACTGCTAGGGACCAACTTACAGATGTGGTGGCCTGTGTATCACATTGCTGTCAAACATCCTGTGGGTCTCCTTTTAATACGGGCTATGTCGGGAGCCAGAAAGTTTCCTTCTGGAAGCCTGAGCAGATAGGTCATATTTGAAACCTGACAGCGTTGCCACTCCCCATTACAAACTGAATCCAGTTGCATTCCTACGGCCACAGCTGTAAAGCAAGTTTGTGGTTTTATTTTTGTTCTTTTCAAGCCATATTTTAGTGCTCCCTGTAATAAATCTTCATGTTTTGATTATGTGTAAAAAGACAGTGACTAGAGACAGAACACAGCGCTACCAAAATAAACTCACTTAAGGCGCAATGGTCTTGCCGCAAGCACGGACTCCCCTCTTTGCCTAAACTTAATCTCATTTGAAGTGGTGCAGAAAGAAACATGGGCAGAAGGGAACAGCCCTGTCCCAGGGAAAAGAAAATAAAATTAAAAAGAAAGAGCACAAATATATATGCTGGCAAAATGTGCACAAAGAGTTGCCTAGCAATCCTGCAGACTTGCTGGGCAGTCTGGGGACCACGTTCTGAATTAACATGAAGGAGAAGGCAGAGCCGGTAACGCCAAACTCTTCAACGTGGCAAGCTGGCCACTGTTTCCTAAGGCTCAAAGTAGCAATTTACTTTCATAGAAAATGAGTCCCTGGGAGCCACCAGCATCGAGACGTGGCCATGAGGCAGGGGTCTGTGGAATGGGGGGCCATGACGAAGGGCCAGGGTGCCTGATTTTTGTGTCCCTCACTTCAAGAAAGACATTGAGGTGCTGGAGCAAGTCCAAAGAAGGGCAAAGAAGAAGGTGAAAAGTCTGAAGCACAAGTCCTGTGAGGAGCGGCAGAGGGAGCTGGGGAGGCTCAGCCTGGAGAAAAGGAGGCTCAGGGGAAACCTTCCTGCTGTCTACAACTCCCTGAAAGGATGCTGTAGGGTGGTGAGTGTTGGTCTCTTCTCCCAGGTAACAAGTAACAGGATGAGAGGAAATGGCCTCAAGTTGTGCTAAGGGAGTATTAGATTGGCTATTACGAATTTCTTTTTCACACACAGCGTTGTAAAGCATTGGAACAGGCTTCCCAGGTGAAGTCATCATCTCTGGAAATGTTTAAAAAACATGCAGATCCTCACTTGAGGACATGATTTAATGGTGAACATAGAAATGGTGCTAAGCTGCAGTTGGACTTGATGACCTTAAAGGTCTTTTCCAACCTTAGTTATTTTATGATTTCAATGCCACTGCTCAGCACTTGATGTCCAGCATGGATTATCGTGGGGTGCAGGCAGCCTGGGGGCCCTCAGGGCTGGGTGATGGATGCTGGAGCCCTGGAGGATGTCACTGTCCCAGGAATGTGGCCAGGCTCTAAGATGTCCTGCTGATTTCTCAGAGTTCCTCATGACCTGTGCCTACGGACTAGATGATATGTTATAAACCTTTTTAGAGTGCATTGTTATAAACCTTTTTAGAGTGCATTTGATGGTGCCAAGTACTTTTGTTGAGGGGAAAGTGTTTTTGAATTCTAAATGCCTTTGTTTAAGGCTGCATTGCTAAAAGCACTTAGCTTTTGAAATCTGCAGTTCTAAGTGAAGTTCCAATTTTTTTGAAAAATACTTTTTAGACATTTTCCTCTGGAAGAACATTCTTGGACCAAGAAGATTTCTCTTTGTCTCTTTCAGCAAATGTAATCACAGTTGTCGAGTTCAAGTCTTAGCTCAGAGCACATTTAATCCTAAAATTGTGACTTTGCTTCTCCTTTCAGTGTTAATTTACACTTTCAGTGTAAAGCTCAGGTTTCTGAAATCCAGCTCAATGATTTTTCATGCTTCATATCAAATAGTGGGGAAGGGGCTGAGGCCAAAGAAAAATTTTCCCAATTTTTCTTGGAAGGTGAAAAAGGTCTATTTGGAAGTTTCAGGTTTATTCTTTATTAGCTTTTTCCTAGTGGGTGACTAAGTACATTTCTAGTTTGAAACAAAAATTTTTTTCTATCCCTTGAAAAACAGAATTTCTTTTTCTCCCATATCCACATCTAGCACCTTTCTGTTTTTTCAAAGATTTAACTTCCCAGGAACTCCTAGAAATATATATCTCATTCATGATCTCTAAATTAACCAGAATTTCTATTAAGCCGTAAGTAAGGTACTTACTTTAGAAATATGTGTTCAAAGAAACCACTAAACTTCATGGTTCTATCAATATGTACTTATCTCCTAATGGTATACATGTTTAATATATATGTAAATAAGAGTTATTAGCAGGGAGTGCGTGTTTGGCTATAACTGTGGGTACCAGAAGATTACCCTGGGGATCTTTTAAACTCTTCTTTGTTTTATTCTACATGAGAATGATAAGATTTTTATTGAATTAAATTTACTTTTATTTAAATTATCTTGATGTGTACCCAGAAAGTGTACATTTAAAGGAAAATGTGGGTCTGGTTTCAGAGACTCAGAATAGATATTTCTATACTTCTCTTTGGCCACAAGGGAATATGACAGGAACATTTTATTTCAGTATTACTTTATTAACTAAGAGCTGATACAGAAAGTGTGTAGTGCCCTGTAATTTGAAATGGACATTTTCTAACCTTTGAAACAAACTGTGGAAAGCTCTCCGTGTATATCTGGGCTGAGCTAGGGTGGATATTTTTTGTCACCTATTTCTGGTGTCCTGGCAGTATTTTTCCTTATCAAATCCATAAGTTATGGCATGTCTATTTCTGTTCTTTCATTGTATCAGTCAAGGTTGTGGGTTTGGGTTGTTTTTTTTTTTTCATGAGCTGTTTTACAGTGTCACTTCTATTCCTGAAATTTGTATTTCTAGAAGAATTTGTGTGACATTTTTGCGTGCTTAGCACCTGCAGAAATTCGAATTTAGGAGCTCACTTTGCACACAACAACCATACCTACATCTCTGATGTTCACTAATTGAACTTGGAGCATGTAAGCAATCTTAGACAGTCCAAAAGGGGATGGGAAAGTCAAAGCAGGTGTTGCAGGACTATGTCTGGACAAGCATTTTAAGGGCTGCTTTGGACATGCTGCTGCAAAGGCTATTTTAGTAGGGTGGAAAAGCACAACCAGCTACCTCGTTCTGCTTTTGCATTGTTCATTGCTTCCCTTCAGAAAGTGGGTGTGAATAAAAGCCAGCATCTCAGGGCTGGGGGGTTAAGAAGGATCCTTCTCACAAACCTGAAGTTCTCTGTCACTCAGGGCAATAGGACTATTTTCCAAAATTTAAGAAAATTGAAAACCATAGGATTATATGAGTAAAATGCCTGTTTGGGCTGTTCTTGATTTTTTTTTTTTTTTTTTTTTTTTTTTTTTTTTTTTTTGTTTGNTGTTGTTGTTGTTGGTTTTAGTTTTTATTATGTTTTTCTAGGTCAGGTAGAGGAGTCAAAAAGATGTTCATGTTGCAAAGACTGACAATTCAGATACTCCAGGGAAAAATGTGTAAAAAAAGCCTGGAATAGATGGCAAGGATATGGTGGGAACTGGGTGCTGCACAGATGTGGTATGGGAACACCACTTCTTTATTAAAAAGAAAACAAAGCATCGGAAATTTGTGTTTCATCTGTACCATCCTTAGCTCAGTTAGGAGGATGTCCTGCAGTCCTCAGGCCACGCGTGCCAGGCTGATTGGATCAAATCTTGCTGTGGATGAGCACGAATGGGAGAATATGAGAGCAAGACAAGCACCATGGGTGCTCTGTACCACGTACCCTGACTCGGGCACAGGAGTTACCTGGTGTGTAGGTGTCCCCAGCGTGGCATCTGCCTCATCCAGGGCAGGCAGCAGCGCCAGCGATGCTTCCCTACTTCAGTGTGTTTCTTATCCCCGTGGCAAGTTTTTCAAACTCACCGTTCCTTTGTCAGCATCAGCAATTCTGTTGCAGTATTGAAAAGAAGCTGAAAATTAATGTGTCTATATTGCTAGAGTTGCTGGCTCTTTCTTATAGAAAAATATACCTGTTAGGAGAAAAAAAAATATAAATTTTTTATATATTTATATATAAGTTTTATATATTTTATATAAGTTTTATAAATGACTTTGTGCCCATATCTTGAGGCTGCACCAACAACACCACCCTCATGAGAAATTTTAGCTCTCCATTATCGGGTTTGCTAAATGTAACTGGGCTGCTTGGGTTCCTCTTCTTCATTCAAGGTTTTTGGGTAGGAATTTCAGCTAATAAAAATGTCCCTCCTGGGTCAGATTAGGTCTCACTCTCTAATCTAACTTGGATATTGAAAAGACTTGGAGTTTTTCCTCTCCTTTTTCTTGTCAATTTTCTTTTTGTTCCAAACTGTTGCCTTTGGGAACTTTTCAGTTGCGGAAAATACTTCTCTGCATAAATAGATAATGGACATCCTAAGTATTCCAAGTTTGTTTTCAGACTGACTTAAAAAGTAGGGTAATCATTTCAAAATATGCTCCAGAGTACAAATTGCAAAAGAACACCTAGAAATTGATATGGGAGCATTGAAAAATCTCATTTTTCTTGGATGTTGTGAAATAAAACAATTCATAAAGTTTAAATAAATCAAATACAAAAGTCAAGATTAAAATAAATTAAAAATAGACCCTGATGGATCAAGTGAAATATTTTTACTTTAATTAAAAGGTTTTGATATTTGCAAAATAAATATTTAGACATAAGTGTTATAGAAGGAATTAGACTGTCTTTATAAAGGTTTATTTTAGAACATTTTAAAATGCTGTTGAAATTATCATGTTGGACTTTTTATCATTTTCTTCTTTTTTTTTTTCCCCCAAAGTGGAATGTTCTGCTGAAAATCTGTTTTTCTTTCATGCACTACTTCAGTCCAAAAAGTATCTAATGCCAACACATCAATTTAGTGCTATATTTAGTGCAATTCAGTCACTTACTGAATTCTTCTCACCTTACTCATGGCATGCCCCTGCTGAGGTCAGGGGTTGGATTTGAGCAGTCAAGCAAACAGATTTTGGCCATTTTTTTGGTTTCTGGATAAAGAATCCCAAACTATCTGGATGTGAGGGACCCAGATGAGTCACAAGAAACAATGCCTCATTGCAAATGAAAGAGAGTTCCAGTTACATGAAAAAATTAGTGCACTAATTTCTATGTTTGCTGTAGAGTGATGCAAACATTCTTATTACTTCCAGTTGGGTGTATCAAACCCATGTAACTGGGAGAAGGATATGGCTTTTTTTGTGGATGTTGCAAAGTACCAATGTCTATGCGGATGTGCCTTTTTTGGTTTGGTATTACCAAATTAAGTGTCAGTTTGTGAAATATTTACTCTATCTGCAGAGCAGATGGACTGAAAGTGTTCGTGTGAGTAAATATTTGCCATATATGCACTGCACAATCTGGCTGCATCCTTGCTTTTACTCTATAATTTATGCTTTTTTAACAGCAATGAAGAAACCTCAAAAGATTCAAAGGTTCATTTGGATTCTCATAAACACCAAAAGCTTGGATGCTTTCCTTTGCCTCTTGGGGTTTTACAATTTCTATAGGAAATTTGGTGAAAGCATTTTCTGTAGCACTGTAGTTCAGAATTCTAGTTCTCCTTCCACCTAGATGCAGAAAAAGTGGGATAACTGCAAGTTAACATGGACATTCACTGCATATATTTAGACTCCAGTACACAGTACCATTTACATTTGGGTCAAGTATGTTGTTTAAGATAGACAATCCCATTTTTACCTAAAAAAATCTCATCTGGTTTTAGTGTGGTTTTTGCTGTTTTTTTTTTAATACCTAATTCTGTTCAAGACCCTCTATAAGAGAAGTTACATTTGGCTACTATCAGTTGAATATGTCATCTACAAACTCATTTACCTTCTCTTTTGCCAAAGGAGGAGAGTTTCAAAGCACATTCACCAAGAGAAAGAGGAGAGAAATAGGAAAGCATTGGGGTTTTTTTTTTAATTATACTTTTAAATTATTTTAGTCTAAAGATTTATTAAAAGGAGAAGAAAACCCCCTAAAGTTCTGAAGGAATATTAACATAACATGCCTGTAACTCAAGCTGTGTTTAATGAGAGGTGCTGTTTTTTTCTGCCATGAGGGCTACAGTCCAATGAGTGATAGCTATGAAAGAGGTCACATACATATTCATCAAATTCGACATGCACATGTAAACTGGTTTTAATAGGCCATGACAGCAGAAGTTGTGTCAGGCAAATAGCTGCACATGTGCTCATTCCCTCGACTGGCATATTTAGCCATTATCACTCTGGTATCCATGGATGAAATATGAGCTTGTTAACTTAAGACCATCAGTTGTTGCTGATGCTTAGTGGCAACCAAAAAAACACAGATTCCCTCTGCAACTTTATTATGTACAGAGCGAGCATTGAATTATTACAATTTCATTGTAATATTTCCATTTCCTTCCCTTATTTATTATGGAGGATATTTGTTAGTGATAAATTGGAATGCAGCTACAATATAAATAAAGGGACTATTGATTCAAAAATACTCCAAGGATTGAACTCCATGAATTTCTTACACTGTGCTTCTGATTGTACATTCAGAAGGGACAACGTTGCTACAGCATTAATTTTTTCCATGAGCACATAGCAGCGTGTTTGTGTGTTGGCACAGACACACAAAAATAAACCAAAGGAAAATACAGTCCTTCAGAGCCCTCAGCACAGCAAGGGGTAAACGACCACACTCGGCCAGGTGTAAATCAGGGTAGCCACTGGATCCCACTGGGTTGTTTTGCTGAAGGTGTGACAGTTCAGTTAATAGTTTACCTCTGTCCTAGCACTAGAAAAAAAGGTATACTGGGTGCTCCTTTTCCCTTCTTTTAGGGGAATATTCTCTTCCTAAACCAGGAAAGAAGTGGTGAATGGCACCTCTGCACAGGAAACAGGCTTACTTAGACTACAGCTTTGCATTTTAAGAAGCAAGGTGTGCGGTATTGTGATCTTTTCCCCAAAGTGATGTTTTAAAACTACAGATTTTGTCTGACCTGTGGGACTGGGCTATGATGGTGTGTTTGAAATGTGGTCTAGACAGCCACAGCAGCAAATGTACCTTTGTATGATACAAGAGGAATGCATTGCTTCATAGACCTGTTTTAGTGCTATACAGATGTTAAGAAACCTGAAGTGAGAGTTGAAGAGGGAGAAAAACCTAAAAAAGCATTAAATCGTTCGTGCTCTAATTATGTATTCTGAGGTGTGAAAGCTTTGTTTTTTGGAAGTGTTTCCCTTGCATTTCTTGAAAAGCTTTTGCAAATATTGAGAGCTAGTGAAAGCAGACGTCAAGCTCGGACAAATTATAGTGTACTTGATTGTAATTTAGAAGTAATAAAACAAGTCAGCACTGAGAAACTCATCTCAGTAAAAAAAGGAAGTAACTCGCTCTGTAAACAAGTCCCTCCCTTTCCATGTCAGATCAGAAGACATAGTTGCCCAGGTCATGAGGATAAAACCTGTAGGTGCACAAATGGGATGTGGAAGGTGCGTTTCAAGCTATATGCTCTCCCAGAGTGCTGGCTCATGATGTGGTAGAGGAAAGATTGCAGGAATCTCAAAATAATTTTTAGGTTTTCGCTTACACAGGGGCAGTAACTGTCTCCTTGGAGACGGCACTTGCAAATTCCTGGTGCATGCTCTTATTTAGGTCACAATTCCTCCTGCACATGGTCCACCCCCTAAAAAGCTCTTTATGCCAGGTCTGTTATGAAGCTGGCCAAGGTAGCCTTGTTCCCTCAGAGACTTACTCTCCACTCTGGAGGGAATATTCCCATAGCAAACCACAGCTGCAGTGAATAACACCAAGGAGTCTTCTCTAGAGTTGAGGTTGATGTCTATTTCAAGAAAGCACACCTTGTCTTTGTGATTTCAGACTCTGGCACAGCTGGGAATGCTATGGCCAGTTAAGAAACCAGTAAAACTGTGCTCCTGGGGCAGATACATTCATGAATAACTGCCTGTGCCTTTGCATGTCTTCTACTGTTTTTATTTCATGTAAGAACACAGGTAAAGAATGGCACGCTATTAACCATGCCAGCCGGCTTCAAAGAGAAATACTTAAGGAAAAGTACTGTGTTTCAATTTTGTGGCACTAATTTGAAAATTATCTGTATTCACAAAAGGTGACAAGTTTTGAGGAGGTTCTCTGGGTTAATTTCTTTCTGTCTTCTGAAGTTGACAGTATCCTGCTCTGAGGGAAGCTCATCCTACAACAGAATACTGGGCAGTGTTTGGTTAGTCTTGCTCTAATCATCTCTAGGTGAAGATGGCATTAGAACCTAAAATTGCAGGCGTTACACCCAGACCAAAACATTGCTTAGCATCGAGTGTTGCTACTCCAGGAAGTTTTGACATCCAGATAAACAGACATTGATTCCTGCCAGTCTTCTTCATCTCTGAATTGGAAGATCTGCCCCTCGCAGATCTGGAGATGCAGGTTCTTGGTGTAAAGGTCACTGGCAGATCAGAGTTGCTGAGTCTGAAATCTTCCAGACAGCACCTTCCTAGGCAGATCTGTAGGGAGTCTAGTGCAAGGGGTCACGTGGGAGGCTCTTAAGTGCTCCTGTGCTATAAGTGAGAATAATTTAGAAGCAGAGACATTGATGTTTGACACAAGTTAATCTTTTTCTGTTGCTCTATTTCATATTTGTTGATGTATCAAGTCTGATATCAAATATTTTGAATGAAGACCTGAGATTTCTCCAGTATTAACTGTGTAAGGAGAAGTCTATCCTATAAAAGGACTTTATCTTTTTATTAAAAAATGCACTAAGTCGTGGGAAAATATTCAAAATGAGGAATGATCTGATAAAAAACATGAGAGGCTTGGCTTTGGCTTGTATGAACTTTTCTAAAAGAGAAGGGATGTGTTTGTATATTTCTTATCAAGCAGCTCCAGATTTATTTATATCAATCATTCCTGTAACATGACGTGAAATTAGCATTATAATTTAACTTTACATTACAGCAACAAGCAATATCGTTTTTGATCTTGTCTAGATGGAGGGAATGTTTTTTAAAAGTGCTCTGCAATAAATGGGAGGACTGGCTGCTGTTTAACAATGCAGAGTGTAGCTTTTGGCTCATCTGGGTTTAGGAGCACAATTTTTTATGGAAGCCAGAAGAAAGTTTTTCAAAACTTTCTAGTCCTATTCATGTCCCTGGAGCAGGAAAATATGGTTGCAGTCTTTGACACAGTGCAGCATTTGAGGCTTTTCTTCAATTTTCTGACCTCAAATCAACTTCCCATCTTAAACATGCAGTAAACACTTGAATTTCATTCATTCCAAAATGCAAACACATCTGAGTTGCAATCAATGCTATTTATTTGATTTTGTTTGTTTGTTTGTTTAATTCTTTTCTGACAAGCTGTTTAGCCTCTTAATTTATTGATGTGCTGAGTTAATTCCTTATGTGCATGTCTGGGAGACTAGGGGTGAGCTGGGGTCTCAGCATTTGCAACTAGAAGTCTGGTCAGTGGATGAGGCAGCAAGAGCTGATTGTTTGGTCCTTTTTAGGTGTGTTTGAATCAAAATCAAGACATACAACAAGTTCGTGGATAATATTTACGAATATGCATGCAGTTAAACTTACTGCAAGTGTTCAACTGTTCCATGGGCTTCTGAGTCTGTGACCCAATGTTCCTTTGGTGACATCCATGCAGCTTTGTTGTATAATCCCACGTTATTGGTGGGATGAAGGATCAAAAATGAAAAAATTACCAAAGTGATAAGGCCTGTACTTTATGTGCTATATATAGAAGGATATCAGATTTTGTCAATTAGTTAGTTTTGAATTAAGTCCTCTGTTAGCCTGCCTGTAGAAAATACTTTATTCATTAGCAGATGGCAAAAGCATGTGAAATAAAACCTGTTTATTTTGTTCTTTCTCCTTTCCTCTGAATCTCTTGTCCTTCAATTAAAAAAACCTCATCTTCATCCTAAATTTTCAGAAAAAACCCTTTCAAGTGACCATTCTGGCCTTTCTGTAACCATCTGCAGTACTCATGTCCACCAAATGCCAGCCACACTGTCCCAAGAAACTGACAAGGCATTCCTAAGGAATAAGCACAAGCAGGCAAATGAAGCCTCAGGTGTTTCTCTTGCTTCCCTGGCAAACAGGAAAGGTCCTGTATACCAGTTCTGATCACTTTTCTGAGTCAGTAAAACGCAGCTTGGCACACAGTTCCCTAACGTTTATGGGGAGGGTTTTCCGATGACATGACATATAGAAGATGGTGTCTTGCATGTGTTTTTCCTTTCTCCCCCTCCTCACTGACTGCTGGGTCACTGTTGTCTGGTTGAACATACACAGCGTGTGCACTATTGAATTCACACTTCCTTGGCAAAGGAACCTCATACAGAAAGCTCACTCCATAAATAACCCGGCTGTGTGTTTATTCTGCTCTGAAATGCTGTAAAAAATAAAAGGCTACCTATCAAAGTTGTTTGTCTAATAATGGAAGAAGGGGATGATATTGTAAACACTGTCCAAATGAATTGTAGTAACCAGAATAAATGGTGGTTGCTGTTACTGAGCGCTGAAACTGAATTCAGGCCTTTCTAAATACATCACATGTGACCTTAATCCATTCCAGAGCCCAGGTCTCTTCCAGGCTTGGAAATTTGATGCTCTGAGGTGCTAAGCCCCCTCTATTGCTATAGAAATCAACAGGGCAGCAGCCTGCTCAGCACCCCACAAAGGTGATCAGTCTGTTGAGAGTCCAGTCCTCCAAGCCTGATCCTGCACAGTGTTTCTATCCACACTTAATTCTGGGCAAGGATGCATCACCTTTTGCAGAAGGACCACTCACTTGTCTAAGTCAGCACGTATTTACAGCATTGTGGCTTTGTATGGGTTCACTTTTCACATTGCTGGTTTCAAGTTCACCTGCCTTGTTCCACTCTACTTGAATAAGGACCCATTTCTCTTCCTAAAATCAGTGGTTTATCTCATTTTGGTGGACAAAGATTCAAAGCACAGGACTTGTTGGTAGTAAATGATGCCTAGAGTTCAAAGAAATGTGTTTACAATATATACAAGAGACCATGGAGGATAAAGTTAAACTATATGCAGCCCAAACTGATTTTATGTGCAAGTTTAATCCAAGGGGTGCAGAAACAATAGGGTGGGGAAGAGGTGGAGGAAATAATACGGCAAAACAAAAATGTTCTCAGCCATCAATATTTGTTGCCTGAGAGGAGGGTGAATGCTGCTTCAAACAGCCCTCTAGACGCCACCACTTAAGGGTCTGAAAAGGAGTTTTTTGAGGTGACATTCAAACCTTTAATAGCGGGCAGTCAGTTTTGACAATAATTTTCTCTCATGGCAGCCCAGCAACTTGCCGCTCACTTACCTGTCCCCGGCAGCCTGGGCAGAGCAGTAACCTAATCCTGTGAGTTTTAGGGCTGGGGGGCAGAGGCAGTGCCTGCAGGTCTCTCCAGCCCATCCATAATTATACGGCTGGCAGAGGAGTGCCTCAGGTTGCGCATTAGACCCTTGCTGAGATTAGTAATTATAATATCAGTTTTCTCCAAATAGGTCTGACAGAATGGCACTGGTAGCAGAGGTGACTCAAAGTTTAGTAAGTCTTAGGGAAAGTTTACTGTCTCCTGCTGCTTTCTGTCCCACAAATTTGGCCTCTCTAATAACCAGCACCAGCCACAAACAGTAGGAATCCTTTTCAATCACTATTAGCAACACTTCATTTCTGTCATATTTGACCCCTGGCAAGCTGCAGCCCCGCAAAGAGCATTGCCTGCAGAAAGTAACCAGACATCCAGGATTTACTCTGTGACAAATGACATTTTTAAGGGCCCTTAAAAAACACTGAGACAAATTCACAGCAGGACTCTGGAAAGCCCTTTACCAACCTCCAAATGAGATAAGGGATAGCATACCTCTTACTCAGTAGCATCCCATCTTTAGCTATTTCTTCTTTGTGACTTCATCTTTGCTGGTACCTTCAATAGGAAACTGCTGCTCCCCTTCAGTGTCTTAAAAGCATGATAAGGTTATTTATGTTATATACTGAGAACTTTCCTAACACAAAGATGTCTTTCACCTAGATGTTTTCACTTGCAGCTCTTTCTGAGTAGTTCAACAACCCTGTTTTCACTAGGGAAAAAGTGAGGCCCAAGGAGGTTGTTACAGCCATTAAGTCAAGTTCTAGTCTATTCCTTAAGTTTAAAATAATTTTTTCAGTTCAACAGGAAACTAAATCTTTACTAAATTTTTGTTGTGCCCAAGAAAGAAGTCATAGTGGGATTTTTTTTTTTTGCATATTTATTTTCTTGTCAAGACAGTCATACATTTGAGACTAGGTTGCTGACACCAGTGTCCAGGAAATTCACTTTTTTTATGAATCTAAAATGAGTGTACCTGGAACAGGCAATCAGAGGGAGAAGAGAGAAGAATAACTCTGTCTGGATACAGGAGCAGAATAAATAGGAGATGTGCAGACTTCTCTTTTGGCACTGCCAACTTGGTAATGTTGAGCTAGATCTTGGATGGTCAGTGAGATCTGCAGGATAAAGATGAGGCTGTAGTATGCTAAGTGTAATGAATGTATTAAAAAGTCAGGAGAAAATGTGACAAGACAGATAATGCAGGGCTTTTGTTGCCACAGCGTCTTAATTGCTCTTCCCAGCTGTTTTTCCTTCTTTATTTAATTTTATTTTCATCTTACTTCATTTTCTGTGATTTACAGAGAGGAAGAACCAGAAAAACATCTTGGCCAGTGGTTTACAGCCATTCTGATCCAGCAGTCATCAGGGTCACCGATGTTCTCCTATTCTCCTGCCCAGTGATGTGAGCAGGCAGGCCAGCAGCACTGGGCTCAGAGAGCTGCCAGGATGTGGCAGACCCTGCCCTGACTGGGAGAACTGCTTTGTTTGCCCTTTCATGATAATTTTCTGCAGCGCCTACAGTTGAAATTTGAACACATTCTGGAGGGTGTACGGGAGTGCACCACAGCCTGTGCCCACAGGCCTGTTGTCTCTGTGACCTGGGAGCCTCCCTGGAAGCCAGGATGAGGGCTGCTCTCTCCAGTCAGTGAATATATGCCCAGTGCATCCTTGCTTTAGTGACTCGTGACGTGCTATGCTCAGTGCCAGGACTCCTGTGAGCAAGTTAGGAAGCGTGTTGGTGGCTGGAGACGGAAGGGAGGACTATGAACCCACTGAAGTAGTGCCGTGCTTTTTGATCAAGAGCAACAGGCCTCACTCGGTCCTATGTGCTTTCCTTGCACAGTGCCTTGCACTCGTACCTCTACTTGCAAAATGAGAGTTTCACCACAGTTGCTAGTCTTCTGTGTTCTGTCCAGTTCACATCTTCCTTGGCAAAGAAGTTGTCTGCCCATTCCACTTCCAGTCACCCAGCCAGCATTTGTGGGTAGGGAGAACAGGCTTGGTGCACTCACATGCAGCACAGAATGACTAAAGGCTGGATGCCCTCTCAGCTCTGTAGTGGACCTTACCAGAGACTGGGTTTAGGTGAATGAATACCCATGAGGTGCAAGAGTTGTATTTCTCAATCACTGATGTAATGATAAGTGTATATTGTAAGATTGTACACTGTGATTACCACTCGCAGTAGATACCTGTGAGAGCATAGGGGAGGATAAAAGCAACCAAACTTGGAGAATTGCTGTCTTTTCAGGCCTGAAAGTGAGCATTCTCTAGAGCCTTTGATCCACAATTTGGCATTTTACTGAAGACTAAGCCAGACTGATCAAAAAGACTAAGTTAGACTGTGATGAGGGACCAAGTACTATGTGCATTGTGCTCTGTGAGATTGTCTTCTAGACTTTGATATACTCATAATATACAGAGAATAGCTTAAGAAGGGCCAGCTTTGTTGCTGGGATTGTATACACTGAATTTAAAGTATTTTCCAGACATCAAAATATCCTTTAGAAGCACATTTAAGTTTGGGCTCATCATCTCCCTTATGCTTCCTGTTGAGGCATACAGAGTGAGTAAAAATAGCACAGCAGTGCTGAAATCCTCTGAAATGCTGGTGGGGTCCATGGTTTGTGCTAGGTTGGATCAGTCAAGAGAGCCTGAATCAAACAAAGCACACTGAGCATCTGGAACAAAGTGTTTGGCCTTCAACTGTCCCCACTCTACACCCTGCTCTTCCCACCTCAGAGGCTCTAGGGTGATACACTTATTTCGACAGCAAAAGTTGTGCTATTGGGCAACCGTCTTGGCTAAGACAACCATCACCCCAGTGTCCCATTATTGTGTTTTGTCAGGTTGTTTTTCAGCTGGCTGAAGCTCTTCTTCAGCCATGCAGCATTACAAGCTCTCTGGTTGGGGCCAGCAGGGAGAGACACATGAGGTTTGGGGGACACCCAGACACATGCTCAGCATCATCACTGTTTCAAAGCCCAGGCAATGCCTGCTCTTTTAGTGTTCAAGCAGCTGAAGTCCACTTGCAGAAAAGCTGGGCTTTCCTTAGTTATTTCTTATTTTTTTCTCCTCCTTAATGCCATTAATTGATTTTCTTTCACTGTGGCCGAGGACCTGGATTTCCAAGTTCTGTCTGAGCCCAAAGGTACAGGATATTTCTAAAGACTCAGGACAGTGCAATTAGTGACAAAGCCCAGTTAAAATTTCTGCCACTACTGGAAATTTACAGTGGAACCATGCTGATACTGTAGCATGTGAGGCAGAAAAGACATCAGAAGAAGTCCAGTCCTGCTGAGGAGGAGAGGTATGTCTTGTGCTTAATGCACGGAACAGGGATTCAGGAGTCAGAAGCCAAATTCATGATTTCTCAAATTCCCTGCCTCAGCCTTGCTGCCTGCCCTTAGCATTGCCATATACTAGCTGAACAAAATTCCCGTATGCCTGTGTAAAACTGAATTTCCTTAAAAAAGCCAAAATGCCTGACACAACCAAGCCCTGCTCCTGGAGTTGCCATCAATATGAAGTATCGCAGTTAAAGAGGATGGCTGAGTACTTACCCTTGAGTACAACTTTGTTTCTTGATCTAACCCGCAATGTAGAAGCATTTTGGGCTTCTTGACTTGCTGCTGTGCTAATGCTCATTGTCACGGTTAATTACTTTTTTGTGTGTTGCCCTTGTGTGAAAATCTGCATTTTTACATTTCCAGTGACAGTCTGGTCCAGACTGAGTTAATATAAAGCTTTGCAGAGAAACAATGGGGCAGGCTGGTATTAAAAGGAAGGGAAGAAGAGGTGACTCAAAGTTTAGAGAGTCTTAGAGAAAGTTTACTGTCCCCCGTTGCTCTCCGTTCGACAGAGTTGGCCCATCTAAAACCAACACTGGCCAACAGCAGTGGGAATCCTTTTCGATCACCATTAGCAACACTTTTATTTCCATCATACTTGACCACAGCAGGCTGCATCCCAGTGAAGAGCATTCCTTTCAGAAAGCCAGCAGACATTCAAGTGCAGCGGATTTACTGTGTGAAAACGGCATTTTTAGGGGCTTCTGAAAATGTTTAAATGAATGCTCTTTTTTTATTCTTTCTCACAGCTTGATTCTCAGCTTAGAGAAAGCCCTTCTTGCTAAACAATTTTAGAGTTTCCTACAGGAGCTTAGAAGTTAGGTCAACGTTCGCAATATAAATGTTCTGTTGCTGCTGTGAAATTACACATTTCTTAAGGCCTCTATATTGTTAAAACAAATGTTTGTAGCTATTTTGTTCAGGGTGAATGAATTGGCATTAGCAATGCATATTTTCAAGACGACAAAAGAATTCTGCAGTCTTTTCATTCTGATGAAACTCTGCAGTAATGTTTGCAAGATTTTCTTGCTCTGACTGGCGGGACAGCTTTCCGCAGCACAACCCTATGCAAGTTGAAAAGAGCCAAAAAGAAAAATCTCCCTCCAGTTTGGCCCTATTCCTAAAACTTTCCATATCTCGTTAATCGAGAAACTGGTTTCAGGGCAGAGGGAGCCAGTGAAGAGGCATAAATGGAAAGCTTATTTGTTGGAGAGAACTAATAAGAATAAAGTTTGTCTCCATTACAGATCATAGCTAAAGCAGAGTTACAAGGAGCTGGATAAATTCAATTCGTAGTGCAGTGGAGTGCACTCCTTCGCTCCCCAGACTTCCCTTCACTCCCCAGACCAGATTAAAGTGGCTCTGCGTTTGGTTCCTTTCCTGGGTAGAAATACCTGGGCTCATGCCAGTTCTGGCTGGAATCAAAGGGAATCTCTCTTCTGCAGTGAATTATGTGACGGGCAATTATGTGCAAATAACTATAAAAGTATGGGTTTTGTCAAGTTCCTTAAAAGTCCCTATTTATGTTCACACTTTTACTGTCTTCTTCCCTGAAGCTGAAGATTTCAGGAGCAGCTTGTGAACTTTGTGCCCCTCATAATTTATTTTTTCCTGATCCCACTTTTAGGGGTATCACTGAACTAATAGCTGCCCCTACGATGGGATTTTCACACACTGATTCCGGGTTAATCCCACATCCCAAAATTAATAGTCCAGTCAACAAAGACAATTTTTTAGAATTACCAGGGAGAAATTATCATATTTAGGCAGTTTTCAGCCCACCTATAGAATGAATCATCTCCCTAAGTGGCTATAGCTCATTGTTAGTGATGCAGGCTGGGTGACTCATCCTCTAACTGAGATGCCACCAGTAAAATCGGGGTCAATCCAGGCCTAGGGTGTTCCTGCCTAAAGCTGTTCTGGGCATTCAAAGCAGTGGGTACAAATTTGGTTTGGGTTAGTGTGAAAACATAATGCAAAATGCAGTCTGAAAACCATGTGCTGTGGAACAGTTTGACATACTTCTGCTGTTCTCAGAGAATAAGTGTGGCAACACTTTGGGAGTCGAGAATATAATTTGAATATTAGGCTTTTTAATTGATCCCAGTCCCGATGAAGACAGACTTGACATTACATACGGTATGATCACTGGCACAGCAGGGGCAGCTAGGCAGAGGGGATTCAGTGGTGTGTTCATGAAAGACCTAATGGAAATTAAAGATAAAATGGTGCCTCCAGGAAATTATGCTCCCCCACACATGTGGTCTGTTCTTTCTAATACCAAGAATATAGGGAATATTTAATGAACTGGATCTTAAGTGAGTATAGTGTGTTTCCCACTGCAACTATGTGATCTCCATTAAATACAGTACTGTATTTTTGGTGGGCAAGCAAATTGGTTTCTTTTGTTTTGTTTTGTGTTGCTGACATTAGCCAAGAGCTTACATTTTCAATTTCCTACAGTAGATTGTGCTTGTCCACTTTTGAAGAGTAGAGAACAAAGGTGTATAAATGTGTGTGTCGAGGGTGGCACTGTGGAAGATGGAGTTCAATAGTGCAGGTTCTGCTGCTTTTAAACTAGATTGAGGTGAATATTTGCCTGACTGCCAGTTGTATTTTTTCTAGAAATCACTGCCCTACTAAGAGTTCTCATGTCCATGTGCACTCCTAAATTATAATAATATTCAGTTAAAAGATATTTGGGCTGCAATACTGTATTTAAATGACTGATTCATTCAAGTACGCTACAGACTGTAAGTTACAACTTCGCTATAGATTGGCCAATTCAGACTGAAGCTGAGATGTGCTCAACAAGCATGAGTTTATCTTGTTTCTGCCAAGTAAAACCATTCTTGTTTTAATGGCATTTTCCAGTGTAATGTCTATTATTAGGATGTAGGTGGGAAAGTGCATGTCTCTTATTTTGGCAACAAAATCAGTAGCCGCTGGGTGCTGAGATGATTTGAAAGAGCAGCCAATGCAATGTGCACAGTGATCAAACTGGAGCTGTTGCTGCTATGTCAGCTGCCAAAGATATGTAGTTAGAGACTTCATTCAGGGAGAATGAGGAAAATTCATAGTCCCATGACATTAAGCAAAGAGAACAGACAAAACCCTTATTATGTATTTCCTTTTCTCCATTTCTTTGTATGTGTTCTTCTCCTCCTTTACGTTTCTCTGTGTCACAAGGGTTCTTGTTTAAAAGATTTTGTAGGTGTTGGTAACAAAGGCAGCTGAACTTGGAGTTTGATCCATCCAACCAGCTCCTCCTGCCACAGACATCTGTTCTTTCCTTTCAAACCCTCCAAAACCACTCTGACCTAAATGTTTCATTTTTAAAAAGTGAATCATCAATCACAACCTTTGTAGTAAGGAGAAGATACTTCTGAGCAATAATTGCAAAATTTCATTGCATTCCTTTTAAAATCAGGTCAGTTGCTCTCTATGTAGCAACAGTCCTTTTTCTGCACCCACCAGTCCTTCTTACTGTGTATCATCTTTTTCATCCTCTCTCAAAACATGCAGACACTTTATCTTCCCACTTGTGTCGCATTCCCTGCCTTTTACCATCTTGTTTCCATAGGCCTTTCCTGCTACCACTGAAATTAGTGGACAGTTTGGCAATTTCTATGTCTAAAACAAAGCCAGATGCTGTCTAAGTGCTGCTGCACCTGGACCAGTAGCAAATGTATCAGGTTGCCTATGAAACTCCATCATGCTGATGCTCTACAGGAAAACCAGCACTGCTTTTGTCTGGTTAGCCAGGATATACATCATTGCTAAAGAAGCAGTTGGGATGTATGGAAAATTAAATCAAACTCCTAAGATGAACTGGAGATTGGCTTCCTCACAGTTCTGTTCCTTAGGCTGAGATCTTTAGCAGACACATGCTGGAGGAGGGATCAGAAAAGACAGGAAAAGATGGAATAGGAGAAAGAGACCCTTTAAATGCCCTGGGGCAAAAGCTTAGATCCCTCTGCAGTGGTTTCTAGCTCTCTGAAAACCTCTTGCTTTCACCTACTGAATGAGTACTCACCATTCCAATTTCTACTTTTTTTTTTCTTTCTCTCCATTGAAGTATAAATATCAGTCTGTCCTAGTAACGTTGTTTGACTTCTGGAAAAGACAAAGGTTAAAAAGTTGTTTGGAAAACTTTACAGTAATACGTAAAGAGCATGTCACCTGCCTTGTCTTCGCACTGGAGAGCTGTGTTACAAAATCTCTACATGAACTGTTGGCTTAAGCTTCCTTTTTAGGTAAAATAAGATTGTCCATGTAAACCAGACAAGGCAAAGCAACTGGAATCTTAAAAAAAAGAATAGAGGCTGAGAGATGAAGGATCACAAATCAGGGATTGGAAAAAATGTCTATACTTCGTCCTAGACTTATCCCCTGTAAGCACTTTAGTGATGCATTAGAAGCCAGTAACCCTAAGCTTTTTCTTTTCAGTAGAAACCAAGAGGCATCTCCAAAGAGTGATTCTGCTCAGCTAAAACCTGAGTCAGCCTGTCCACATAAAACATCTCCCTTTGCTGATCAATAAGGGAAGCAAAGGGCAACTCATTTTCTACTTTTGGCATTTCAAGCAAATGCTTAAATTTGAAAAGGATGAAATTGGTCCCTTATATATACTGTGGGGTTACAGTGTGTATGAATCTGCAGAGTGAATACTGGCCATTTGAACCAGTGACACAGAGGAAGGACTGGCACATGAATGAGGTTGTACGTATGGAGCAAAGGAAAGAGAAAAATTATTGGTAACTGGGAATAGATGAGAGTGATGGGCACTTGGCAGAATCATCTGTGGTGACAGAGAGGAAGAAATATGGAACAAATGTCCCTGTTTTTAGCCATGTTCAGTACACGATGGTAACAAGGCAATGTTAGAAGCTGAGAGTTAAGATTGCTTGGGAGGAGAAAGCCGGGTCATCTCTAGGTGTACTGGAGACTGGGGTAGATAGACTACATGCAAACCTCTGTTTCTGAGAAGCTTGACAAATCAGGGATTTTATGCCTAAATTGTCTTGTTCACCTGTCATTAATAATTTGCAGCAAAAGCAGACAAAAATAAAATAACTTTTCCATGTTAAAAAAAACCCCACCCTAAATAATTTTGTATTTTCTTTCAGATATTTGTGCAGGACCAGCAGGGTCATAGCAATCCTTGGAAAGTCAGAGAATTTGTTTGCTAAGAGACCATTGCTCTCCCATTTGTTTATTGCTTCATCTGACACCTTAAACACTTCCCATGTTGCTGAGGATTGTCTATAAATCTTGTATCTTGTACCAAAATAAGAAGACCATCTGTTGAAGAAAGTCTGTAAGGAGGTTTCCTGGAATGCAGCATTGATGAAACTGCATCTCTACCATCATTTGAAGCCCTGCTTCCCCTGCAGAGAAGGGGCCAGGATTGGTTTTCTGTTGAGCAACACAGAGCTCCAGTGAATCCATAATTTGCAAATGTCTGTTGATTAAATTTGTGTATTAATGGTTATAAGGATCTTCCTCCTTAAGCCATAAATCAGATTTTATGGTATTAATTCATAGGAAATGATTAAAGCATCCCAAATAGGTAAAGATTTACAGGTTTAATATTAGCTGCTTGACTGGCATCTCCTCTTGATGTTGTAGTGCCAGAAGACTGATTGGAGTGTGTTCATTTTTATGGAGTTTTTCTTCATTAATAACCAGTTTCTGACTCCATCAAACATGTGCAAGGGACACAGAGACAGTTATTTGTTCTGAATATGAGGGACTGTAGGTTAAATGTTTTCCTTCATTTCACATTAGTTACAGTCCTGTTTCTCAGCCTTAATCAGCAACTCATTGCTGGGAGTGAAACGGGAAAGGAGTGAGGTTATGTTCTTCATGATGAGTTTCTGAAAAGTCAGGGAGGTCCACTGTGAAGAGTCCACTTGAGTTCTGGCTTTTTTTTTTTTTAATCTGAGCATGCAAAAATTATTTCCATTTTGAAGAACGTGCAATCTTTTTTAAAAAAATAATCCTCCTGGGGATTTGAAGACATGAGAGCACCGACAACTGGGATAACAATCCAGAAAATGTTTTCCTGCGTAGGATGCAGCAAAGAAGAAACAAAATGTTGTAAGATAATAGTTTGTGAAATAGCACCTGTGTGTTGGAGAGGGTAGAGGGCAATGTTGAGAGGATCAGAGACACAGTAATTGGGTCTGGGAAAGTCTGGGATGGTCAGGAGAATATGGTTGCCTTGTATTGGTATAAAATAGGAAGAACTTTGTTGGATGACAGTTGAATTCCAGTGTTTTGGTGCCTGGATGTGCATAACTTGTTTATCTCTAACTAACCACATTCCTGCAAACAAATCTGTGTAAGCATCCCAACTTTAACCTCCTCTTAAAAATAAACATTGCTGCAGAACTGTCTCCATGATTAATCCAACTCTTTAGGTTAATAACAAACTTGAGGGTGCTCCCTTTGATTTTGATATAAACATTTTTCTTTTCCGCAAGGCACCGTACCTTTTGATCTCCTGAAAATTATGGGGAAAGATAAGCACATGGTAGCACAAAGGAGCACATGGCAGCACAGACCCTGGGGGAGGAGGTGTCACGGGGCAGAGCCCTACGGAGAGGAGCCTGCCGGAAGCTGACAGACGGGTGAACAGTGCAGGATCACCCCATAGAAGGACATTTAGAAGGTGCATTGCTGACGTGGGAACATGGGATAGGTCACATAGTGAGAATTGCCATGTAAGGAAATACTATGTCTTGAGGAAGTCTGTAAAACCAGCTCGTTCCTTTGAATAAACGGTTCAGATCCAGGAACCAGATTCAGATCCAGATTCAGATTCCCACCTGGCCAAGGCCAAGTTTCAATCACCGACAGAAAATAAGATGCTTTTTTGATGTCATCTCTATCATACGGGTCACACTGCTATTCAGTGAACAGCGAGATCTCGATGTTACTCATTTCTCACACTGCTCAAACCTAGCTCATTGTGTCTGGGAAGACACAATAAAGATGCTCTCACACCTCCCAAGTTTAGCAGAAAGGAGGGGAAAGCCTTTATTGTTTACATATATCACATTCTTATACAATTCCCGACTCCACAAGGGATTAGAGAGCATGTCACTTCCTTCTCAATCCCACTGGAGAAGAAAGATGCTCATCAATGTTCTCTTATCACAAAAGGAGTGAAAAACAAAAAATACCATTAAGTAAACATTGGCCATTATTTACATGAAACTGTGTGAAAGAATCTGACTCCAAGGTTAAAAACAGAAGGCTTAGCAAAAACCAGGGCAACAGCTCATTAGGCCACCTAGGGATGAGGTATGGTCAGTTGTTATCCATCATGATGGAACATGGATCAAATCCATTGTTTCCAAACTGATACACAGACATAAAGGTCTGCCAAGATTTATCTGATCTTGAGAATTTTTCTTGCTTTGATTCAGCTATTAAGTCATGTTTGAAGAAGTTCACTTGTCAGAAACATATCATCAGCTGATGCTATGACTGGCAGGAGTCAATGCAGCCATACATCCCTACTGTGCCTGAAGAACCGTCCCTTTTCCTGGACTTTGTTCAAAATCCCTTTCTGTAAAAGGCAGCAGCAATGTTATTGCCACTGCAACATGGTGTAGTTACTGGTGGGAGGGAAAGAGTCTTCGTGATTGCCTTTATTTAAGAGATGTACATGGTATAAAAAGTTGTGGACTCTTCTGGTTTTCCTTCCAAGAAGCTTATGTGAAAGTGAATTGTTACTACCATAGAGAAACAGAAGAAGTGTAATGTTAGGGTGTTTATATTTTAAAGGTGATCCATGCACAGTGCCTGGAGGATCTTGTGATGAGATGTCACATCAAATAAGAAATACAATACTCAAATTCAGTTGTCATGAAAAGAAGGTTTTACTTTGACTCTATTCCAGCACTGAATCCATTCCAGAAAAAGTCTCAGTTTCAGAATTATTTTTATTTTGCTTTGAATGCAGTTCACATACACTAAAGGAAAAAGAACTTTCATGTTGTGATTAGAGAAAGTAGCTCAAAGAACATTTTAATGCTACTTGCTCTTACTTTTGATTTCATGTTCCAGAAATGTCTGTGGTGCTTGCTAAAGATCATAAAGCATCATCAACCTCTCCTTTGCCATGCATAATGAAAGCCAGGATTTCAGCAACACTGGAAAGAAGCTTTATTTACATTGCACAAAGGAAAACAACTTTTTGAAAGACCAACATTAATCATGAACAGTACAGCAAATCACAATGTTTTCACAGAAAAACACAATCAAATGTTTTTATTCTAGCCAAATAACCAGTTTTTGATTCTGAGAATGACACTGTTAATATTCAGAAGGCCTAAATTAATGCTATTTACCCTTGGTTGTTTCAATGATACTGTTTAATAACATCTAGGTACTTCTTTGAGAAATACTTTTTTTAAAAGTCTGAATGCAGTTTGAAAAGGTGTGTGAGATTCCCAAGGATTTCCCCTGAGACGAGTCAAATACTTGCCACCTTTCTGTTTGATCAACTGATTCCAGTTTTTAATCCATCAAAAGCAGTTTAATGCAAAAGTTGCATCTTCATGTCTCGAAACTCTACATTTCCTTCTCAACCTTCTTCCTTCACTGTTCCAAAAAGAACACAGCTCCCATGCTTCTGACAATAATAATATAGATCATTAAATATACTACTTTTAAGAGCTCCTGGGACAACTTCCTGATGGTTCCCTTCTGATGGGATCTATGGGTATTTACATTAAAAATCTGTGGCTGCTTGAAAAAAAATGGATTAGTATCACAGTGTTCCTGTTTCCTGGTCTGTTGTTTTTCATACACCTAGGAAAATCCCATCCTACCTAACACTAATCTTTCTGGCATTGCCCTTTGATTGCTGCTACCCATCCGATCAAAACAGGGCAGAAGCTGCCAAGTTCTAGTGTTTCCTTGCTTTATTCCTTGAAGAATGTCCTTGTCTCCTCATTCTTGAATGTTTTCTGTACACCGGTTTGTGACTATTCCCCAAGAAAATGTGTGCTCATAATTAGTGGGGCTTTTGAGCGGATTTAGGCCACCGCTCCATAATCACCTCTTTTTCCCTCTTTTCCAGTTGTTCTTCTGTGATGGACAAATATATTTCACGACATAATAATGTCCCTTGGCAGATTTGATCTCATTCTCTTAACATGAATGTTTATAGACAATGGACTCAATGTGCCAGTTAAAAGAGCTTTTGATTTTGCTTATCTGAAGCCAAAGTTCTTGGCCCCTCGTGCACAACCAAATTATGTGTAAAAAGATATTCAGCTCTGAATGAGATCACTAACATCTGTTGCTGCATATAAAATTTAATCTTCAAACACCAGTCAACAACAACAAAAATCAGGCAATCAAAAATGCAGAAGTGGAGGAACATGGGTGCTGTGAGTGCAGCTTCACTTGCTCTTTACTGCTGCCAGGCCTTTTGCACACAGTGGCCTTCTCTCAGCTACAGTAACCTGCCCTCAGGAGACCCTGAGGATTATACGAGGAAAGTAAAAAAAAACTTTCTGAGAAGAGCAACCCAAAATGCAGCCACTCCCCACTCATCCTCTGGGCATTTGGGTTCCAGCACAGTGCAGGGGTGGAAGGGTGGTAAGTGAGAGAGACACTGAGGTGGTCAAGAGTGTTTATTAAATAGTCTCTGATATACAGAGATTAACCTGACCTGTGTGGTAAGATTAGCTTATAGTCACTCCAGCTGCTCCTGATAGTATCCAAATACAACTGTGTATCTCCTCTTCTTTGTGATACTCCTGAGAGACAAAAGATGATTGCAATTTTCCAATTGTCCTGAAGAACAGAAAGCATCAGCCATACCTTCAGGTGTTCTCTGCATCTGTCATTGAGACACATCTTGACAAATTTGTTTCTCTTTTCCTTTCTCTGTTCTGAGACCTATGGTGTCTTCTGGATCAGGAGCTGAGTAAGGTATCTGGGCTTTACACAACCTTTTAAAATGCTGGGACCCCCACCTTGGAGCTTTTTCAGAAAGCTTGGGAAGAGCCCTGCTTCTAGATGAATGTATTTTTTCTTCTTGTGGATGGCAGATGGTCTTGGCTTGTTCACAGAACTGTTCAGTGCTCCCGGAATCTGATAACCTTAGCCAACAACAGAGTCACAACCCTGTGTACTCATGAATTCTTGATAACTTTGCTGAAACCTCACATATTCTCTTTACTGTTTCTCTTAATCGTGGGGATTCTCCCATGATTCACTCAGTGCTCTGTCTGACTTACATTTGTTGTGCTCCACTGACGTGTGTCTTGAAGCTATGCTGTTTTTTTAAATGCAGCTTAAAAATAGCATGGCAATGATAATGGGAATAATAGACTGATGAAATAAAGTAAATTAAAGTTTAATGCTAGCAGTAGAAGTTAGTTATGACATTTTAGTTATATTGTTCTGTCTTCTAGAGTTTTAAGTCCTTGAAGAAGGACATGTTTATGGAATTTTGTTGTATAACACTGCTGTTGTAAATGTACCTGCTGGTCTGGTGCTATGATGTTCCCCACCTCCTTGACTGCTCTGAATTTTCATAGATTTCACAGAAAGTTCATCATAGCCTTGCGCAGGCTTTTCCATCAAATGGAAACTCGGGTCTCACGTCCTTTCCAGGAGTCACAGTTAAGGAACTTGCCCCAGGATTTCCTACGTGATTTGTGTTCGGTACCTGTGGTTATACCCTAGCATTCCTTGCAGTGAAACAGATGTTTGTCATATGGTCCTAAACATATAAATCAGCCTGGTCTTTCCAAGTGATTTGTGTGCCAAAGAATTCAATTATGGCTCTGAATGGGCCTGGGCCATAACGCTGTGAGACGAGCTTATTTAACAGAAATTCTAGAGTGTTTGGCATGTTATGTTTACCAGGGTGAGGCAAACAGGAATGAAGTGCAGTCCTGGAAAGAGAACTGTCATGCAGATGACTCACTGCAATCAAACACTTTGAGAAAATATGGTCTCTAAATGTTATGTCTACAACTAATTAACTTTATTTATTGTAGGACCTATAGAAATACAGAAACTGTGAAGTTTAGGGAAAATTAAATTAGATTTTCAAACAAATGCCAGGCTGCCCAGCATTCCTTTTCTTTTGAAAAAACTCCAACAATCTCTTTGCCAAGTAAAGTGAAATGTGCTAAAATGCAAATGTTGATGTGTTTCAAGAAGGAAATTCAGTCACTGATTCAAACCTTGCTTTAAGAAATTGAAATGTTAAAATCATCCAGGTTTCAAACTGAAAAGTAGGGTCATATATACACAGACTTTATTTAATCAGAAGCTTTGACATTTCTACTTTAATCCCCTTCTTCCCACACTGTATTTCCCCCCCTTGAAATATGCACAACTTACAGAGTGTACTCACACTCAAATAGGCACACTTGCTCTAGAGCTGACAGATTTAGTTCCAGTTGTGACTATTTATGTATATAGGTATGTGTCACACAATAAATAATGATTTTTTCCCCACTTTGTTACTAATGTCTCAATATTGCGTATACCTGCATAAGAATTGATACCACAAGAGACTTGATGCTATATCCTCTTGACTATAAGGGTAGGCAGGATAAAGATTAGGATTCAAATTCCTGAATGAAAATACTGTGATCTTCAGTGCAGTGTGTGTAGGAGCAAGGAGTAAAACCAAGTGGTGCCTCACTGATGCCCAGTGATAGAATAGGCCATGTGCTCTTTGCCTAAGTATTTTGATGATTTGTTAATTGCATCAAAAGACAAAAGAGAGGAGAGAGGAGATGGATGTACCCTGTCTTTACAGTGGGTGGGTATCTGAAGGACCAGATTCTCTACGGGACAACAAAAATAATGCCTTTCCAAGTAGATCTTAGGAGACAATTTTTTCTCTGCAAAAGCTGCTGATCCTCATACAGCACTGAGAAAATAGATTGAGTAGTCAGGAAATTAGTGATCTTAGGCAAATTAACACTACATAGCACAATCCATTTCAACTCCAGATCTTGGAAAAGCTGTTTGAAGACTGACTTCATGAGCGAGCAGGAGCCTGGCACTCTTTTTTCCTCATCAGGATAATGGTCCCTCCTCTTGGCAACCAAAAACTTGCTCTGGGAAATCCTGCATCATTTGGAGAGCAGTCCAGGAAATCACGGCTTTGCTCACCAGCCAGCGTGGCGATGTGGACGTATGAAGGGCAAGAACATCTTTCTTCAGCCTGGGCAGGACAGTGTCAGTGCAGCACTGAGTCTAAGTTCACAGGGAGCCCTGCCAAGAGCCTTCGGGCTCCGTACTAGAGGAACTGTGCACAGGAGCCAAGAGAGGGAAGCCCTGAAGAAGTGCTGTGGCCAAAGCTACAGAAATCAAGTCTAGGTCTGAATAAAGCACTTTGCTGACCAAATTTGGATTGTCACCAATTGCTTCTATTTAATGAGACCCTGTGGAAAGCAGTTCCTTACACTATTAAACTTCTGAAAGAGGGGGAGCAGAGCCTCTAGGTCGGTGATTAACCAACTAAAATAATGAATTGTGTGTGAGACACTTTGGGGGATAGATATGATTCAGTTTGTGGAAAGAATGAGGTGTCATTTCGTTTTTTTAGGGATGTAAGTTTGTAACTAATTTTTGTCTCTCCTTGCCAGCATAACGGTTTGAATGTTAATTTAATTTTGCAGAATATCATTTATGTAAATGTAATTAGAAGGGAAACATGATCGGGAGATGCATAGCACCAAAGAAAATTTATTACTCCGAGGGGTATTGCTCTAATCATTCAACTGCAATATTGAGTTTCCCAAGATTTAATCTAAAAGCAATAAATTACAAAAGGCTAATGTCCTGCCCAACAAAAAGCTGTCATGAACCCAAGTTTCTGTGGGGAAAAAATTCAACTTCATTTCAGCAACAGGCTCTCCTCGTTTACACATTCCTTTTATGATTCCAGTCGAGTCAAAGTAAAATGAATACAAATGTGAGAGTTCGAACAGTTTCCCTGAATATGTATGTGTGTCTGTTGGTGATTGTAATAATCAGCAATTCAAGGCACTGGGACTCTGTTATCTCGGGCAAAATTGGGAATGCGGTCCCGCAAAGATACCACTGCAAATTCTTCTCCCCACCTTCACATGACCCTTTGATTTGAGGGAAGGCAAACTTGAGTCTGATTAATTCCAGTGTCCATATGAAAGTCTGTTGCTAATGTGCTGTTGTCTTTGTTCTGCCAACAAAATGAATGAGAAGAAACAAGCTGTCCTTGTGCCTGTGTTAGTGACTGCAACCTCTGTGCTCCGTGGGAAACACTGTCCATGTGGGGAAGTCACCCTGTTGATTCTGATGGTCTGGATTTACTAAAGAGGCAGTTTTGCAAGGTGGAATGAAAAACAAATCAAATAATATTGTGTGCTTACTTCCCAAAGCCCTTGAATAGCAGTTCTGCTGTTCAAGGAGCATCTCCCCACTTGAGTAAACCTGCAAGAAAAATTTGTCAGGAAATAAACAACAGCTAGGCAAAATAAAAATTGGTAAACTCCCTTATGTGTAGGCTAAAACACTGTTAAATGTTGGGGTTTTGTGGTGCAATTTAGTATGAAGGCTGATGCCAACATTACACTTCTCTAAGAAGTGGAGTAATTAGTACAGGAAATAGGTTTCTTATGTTTTATTTATCCAAATTCATCTCTGGTTTAACTCCACTGAAGCCTGCATTAAATTTGTTCTTATTTCCGAGTGTTTCTCTGTGTAGTTCTTTATATCATGACCTTTAATTCACTGTGATTGTCTTTTATTTTAGGTAGGGGCCATAGTTCCTCTCTCAATTTGTTACTATCAATTAAGTCATAAGTCTCCGTTTCTTGGCTTGCAAAGTGAAACCCATCAGATCTGCAACAAGTTTTTACAAAGTGCTCATTGGCAGGTTTACAGATTCCCACAGCTGTACATGGGACACAGGGAGAAGCACAGGGCTGCAGCCTCAAAGGCATGGAGAAAAAGAACTATGAGAGGACTGGGGAAAAATGCAAGGAACAGAGGAAAACAACTCTGTTAAAAGCAGGGAAGGAGGGCCTCAACCTATGAACTGCTCACTTCCATGTGGAGGAAAAGTACATCTTAGGAGGATGGCTGGAAGCAGTAATGAGCACTCCAGAGAATGAGAGAAAGTGCCTGAACTTGCTGGGACATGCAAACAAGCTCGTGAGGCTCAGAACCTGCTGCTCACCAGCAAAGTCAAGTCAATTATGAATATGATTATTGAAATCAAATCAGTATTTTCCTCCTTGTCCCAAGCACATTCTGGAGATAAGGATTTTAGCCGAGATGGCTGTGAGAGTGTGGATGCACGGGTCAGTGCCAGGGTCCCGTGCTATGATGGTGCTGGGGAGACAGGGAGATGCCTGCCTTCTCCTCCTCTTTCTACCTCTTGTACTTGCAGAGATGAGGTCCTGTACTGGTAAATCTTCTTATAGGGCTGCTTCCACACGGCAGGCGCCCTGCCTTCTGTTTCGGTTCAGCTAACCCAAAGTCAGACTGGAGGGAGGAAAAGATGGTTCAATAGGTTCATAACATCCATACTCATCAGCTTTTGGTCTGTAGGGTACTAGTGAGAAGCTGTTAGAGTTGTAATTCTCCACCCATGGCTTTTTAGAGAGGTCCAAATGTTTGCAGCAGAACATAGGACAAACTGCTGTGGGAACACCTAATTACAGTCAACATGCACAGCACTAATCATCTCATCCTTGATTGTGTTCAAGTACAGCACAGATCAGGACAACCTGAACAGAAAGCTGCAGGTCTCTGCTGTATAATTGCATTGAGGTTGTGTCAGAGCCAGGGTTAGTCTGTGGCTTTTTGAGGGCAGATCAGTAGAGAAGGACAAAACTGCACAGTAATGGTGGGAATGGTCCTGCCTTGGTGATCTATCAGATATACAGGCTGCAAGATGTAGTGGTAAGAGGCCTGAGATGTATTTTTAATTTCACAAGATGTAATTGGTCTAGTTGTTAAATAATTTCTAAGATTTTTGTCTCTTTAGTTTTTGCATAATGCAGGAAGGGGAATCCTGCGTCACGGAAAATTTTTTTTGCCCCAAGTCAGGACTACTGTTCTATAATTCCTTAAGAGACATACATGAAGATTTTATTAGTCAAAGATGATCTTCCAAGATCATCATCATTTATTACAGTTCCTGTGTTTTTCATTCCAATGAGATTTATAATTATAAACTGGTAATTAAAGAGGCTCCACTCTGTAATTCCATAGGAATTCCACTGTGATCTGACATTAATTAGCAACCAATTATAAATTATTATATAACTTTCACAAAACCCACTAGTGTCTGAATGCCTTCTTTCAGTTACAAGGTGTGAGAAGGTTTTTTGCCTTTGATAGATGGAGCCTTGTTACAGGTTGATCAGTACTACCATGGGCTGTGAGCACGTTTCCATGATGCAGCAACTACATGGATGGGCAGGTTCCACCTGCTAAGCTTTTGAAAGAATTTTTATCCTCATCTTTCTTGTAAGAGGCATTTTTCTCACAGGATTTCATCCTTCTGTCATGTCAACAAGTGTGCATGCTTTGATGCTTAGATTTTATCTGACTTGTTATGGAAATCAGAGTGATATGGTGCATTGCTTGATGGCTGATGCAAGCACCCTCTGCCTTGGAAGTGTATTTTAAATAATTTCAGCGAATCAGGAAAAAGAGAAAAATAATCACAGGCTCCAACGAGAATGTCTGTGGGATAGAGAATATGTGACAGCAGGCTAAGGGGATAAACGTTCAAAATTCTGGCATTATTTCACCATCTGTATTAAAGATCTGATATCTAATGAAATTTGTATGTCCTCAAAATCTGACAGGTAAAATGCTACCTAGAGATATGTTGGTAATAAAACACCTGATACATATGTAAAATCAAGACTTAACACTTCTTTTTCCTTTTTTGTTTCTGCCTTTTTAAAAAATCTTTTAATTTTTTTTTTTTTTTTTGGGGGGGGGTTGGGGCTGGGGGTGCATTTCTGAGATCAAAGNTTTTTTTTTTTGTGAACTTAGATCAGTTATCACCATTAAGTTTGTCAGAAAGAAGTGAGGACTGGGATAATATCCAAATCCATTACTTGCAAAAATATGTAGAGAACAAGAGACCTAAAAGGAGACAACTGATTCTTTTTGCATGGATTAAATCATGAGGCAAGTTTTCAAAGTCTTGCCCTGCAGATTAATTCCACCAGCTCCTCTAAACCTAATGAAAATCACATCTGTTTCTAAATATTTCTTAGCGTGCTTCTCTCGTACCTCTTTGCAGCTTCTCCCTACCACCTTCTGCAGCTCTTTTGATCAAACCTCCAAGACTTTTCCCAAGAAATGTGACTTCTGATCTGATTAAAGTTTGTACAGGTAACAGAGTAAAAGGAAGTGTGATTTGTTAGTCATCTCCACATCCATCTTCCATCATAAAACACCTCTGATCTGAGCACGAAACTGTTCAGGAAAATAAAAGTGTGGTTTATTTAGCAGCCAAATTTTGTTGGCTTTGGAGTTCCCACTGTTCCTCAGGTCATTGTGGTTGCATGGATGTACATAATTTATCTTTCAATTTTTTGCCATTTTACATCATGGAAATTTAGGGGAGCAATTCTCTTGTTTAAACTTAGACAAATCCAACAGTCTTGACCAAGAGATAGTCCTGACTGTTGTGCTCTCCCTCATTAAAGGGACTGTACCTATTCTTCTATAAAATAGATGAGATTTCAGCTTGGAAATTCCCATTAATATCTCTTTCTGTTATGTTGCATCTAACTTGTTATCAGGGTATCTCTGAACACCTTTGCCAGTAAGCCAGAGATCTCTCACTGGCAGCAAGGAGCAGAGTGCAGCTTTAGCAGAGGGAAATGTTACAAACTCACTTGATCAGAACAGCATCAGCAGTGACTCAGTCTACTCCTGCTGGGCCCAGAGAGCGCACATGAACTAAACTTGCTGCTTTTACTTGTAACTATCCCTAAAAGGGATTAAGTTTTTAAAATCTGGCTACATGCATTTCAGATATTAATATGTTCTCTTGGTTCTGTGCCTAAGTAAGATTTAGAGGAATTTGGAGAGCAGCTGGACGCTAAAGCTTTAGGAGATCCAGCATCAAAGCAGGGCTCATAGTAACCAATATTCTGTCAGCAAATCCTAATGCTCTATATTTAACCGACTATTAAAATTATGTTTTGTTATTTTTGCTTACCTTAATCTCAAACTTTGGTTTTTCTAAGTTTGCAGAACAAGGCAAGCTCTTAAGGCTATAAAATTTGTCTCACTGCTTTTGTTTTAGTTCAATGTTGATTTGATGGCATCTGAAAGGGCAAATGAGAGAGGCAGGTATTATGTTTCCAGGAGAGAGTTATAAAAGTCTGAATTGCATCTGAAGTATATTTTACTCCTAATAATGAGAACTGGATGAACAGCATTTAAAAAAATATGAACCTGCCCCAACTACATCAGCTCAGATGTAACTGATCTAATGCAGTTTTCCAAAGAATAATTGATATTATATAACCAGAAATGGCAGTTTATGTCATGAAAGTGACACTTGACACTTTCCTGCTAACCAGTTTAGCATCATCAATTAAAACATCACTTATGTAATGACATTTTAGTAACAAGTTTAATATCATAAATTATGACATCATCTTCTTTTATGGCATCAGAGTTGAATAAAAGGTTTTCTTTAGAAAAATGAAAAACTAAAAAAAAATGGAGGAAGCCTTAACATTGCCGCTCATTTTGTCCTTGTAAAAGGTTCATATGTTGTATTCCTCTGGCCACTGTCCTCATTAGGAAGGATCTGAAAGCTGAAAAGCTACAAACAATGGTGAAATAAAAATTGAGATGAACTTGCTTCAGATTAACACAGACAACCTCCCAGTAGATAGCAGTGTCCTTTGCAACATACCGGTGAAAATCTTTGAGAAATGGAGAAGAAAACATGAAACCTGATGAACTCAGTCATAGTGCAGTAATATTTCCTGAGATGTGGTGTGAAAATTTGAGATTGCATAATTACCCGACAGTCAGTGTTCTTTTTCTTCATGGTCAGTGGCTTTGAAGTAATCCTTTTTATATTATTCTTCAGTGAATGGTCCGATTTTGGTGCTGGAGTCTGGTATGCAGACTCTTCTGGACACTAGATTTTATGATGACTGTTAGTGATTTGAGTCCTGAGTTGGCAAATGGCTCCATTTATTCATGTCTATGTAGGCTTATGGAACCAGCCAGGAGACAGACATGAATTGAGTTCAGAGGATTCCCAATTAAAGAAATGTCTCTATGAATGTGTGTCTTTGTAGGATTAACTGCAAGGAGTCAAATATTGTCAGGATATCATATTTTCAGAGCTGGCTTTCTAAAGGCACATGGCACCAGCTTCACTCTCTTCCTACCAAGGTCAATAAGTGTTATCAGTGACCAGAGCCACAAGCAGAACAAGCCAAAACCAAGCATATTCAAAACTTTTCCTGATTTTGTTTTTTTTTTTTGAAGCTGAGTCTTTATCATTTAAGTTTTACTGAACTCTACTGGAACTCCATCCTGAGATAATGCTTATCTTCCAGTGCTTATATAGAAATTTATCCTTGTACGTGCAGATGGTCCCTGTGAGTTCATGTGCTTCTCCCATGGCTTGCTTTTATATCAGGTTCTTGGTTTGGGTTTCAAGAGTTTGAAAAGTGGGGAAGGAATCCAAGATGAGAATTCAAATTCACTTTGTAAAAAACTGGACTACTGTTATGTATTGACTGGGGCAGAAACATTTCCCTGAACACTCCAGAATAATTTCCCTTCCTAACTGCCAGACTGTAAATCCAGGATATGACAAATGGGTGCCACATGGCACCTGGGCAACTGCTCCGTACTCTGAATCAAGTGCCCAGTGCTCAAGAGATGCCCTAATTCCAGCAAGAAGGTGATAATCCAGTAAGTATGAAAACAGTTCTCAAATTACACACAAAATTTTAAGCAAATCTATGTAAATTGACAGTGCATATCTCAGTGGTCTCCTGAGGATGCCATGATTTACCTACCCTCTTTTCTCAACATTTTTTCAAAAGTTTTTTTCCCCCATGAATATTTATGTCGACGCCTCATTTGCTGACTGAATTTCCACTCTACTGGAATTATGCTTCCCCATAGTACACGCAGGAAAGGTGAGCTGTTAGAGGTGAGAAAAAGGGACTCCATGACCTTTAGGAAATAGCAAGTGGCACTAGATAAAACCTATTCTGTGAGGGGTTACTTATGGATTGGTTGGACATAATTACCAAAAAATTATTATCTCACTGCAACAATTAAATTGTGGTAGATCAGAGTCCAAATCTCCAGAAACTCTGAACTTTCACAAATTGGCTTTGCCCGTTGCTACTCTAAGGTGATGAGTAATTCTTAAAATAGGCGTGAGTGATAGAAACCACATAATTCGAGTTATGAGTATAGACTTATTTACAGCTGGCATTTTTTTTAAAGTGAGTTGTAAATGTTAAAGTGCTAGATTCAATGCTTATAAATGTGTTTCCTTGGTGATAAAGCTTTCACTAAGCATGTTATCTATCTGTGTTCTCTTATATGCAGACAAGAAATTATTCACTCTGTATGTTATAGGTCTTGTGCGTTAAAATTGAATCCTCTGTTGACTAATGGCTGAGAAACATAGAAATAAAATCCACAGCTGTTTTTTCTTAAAAGTGAAGTTTTGGCAAAAGCAGTGAAGGCTTCAGTGCATTAGAAAAGTGTGCGTTTTTTAAAGTTGTTCCACTTCCTATTTTCTCTCTGCAATACTCCCTGAAGTTAAGCGTTTTCTTGTGTTTCATCTTGCAGTTTCAGCAGAACAGGGCTTTGATTTTGCATGCCCCTCTACTGGCTACTAAATGCAAAGAAGATGTTAGTTTGTGGGGGTACACCAATTAAAGAAGTAAACACACAGAATGAAATCCTTCTGGGACAAAAAAGCAATTTATCTGATGACTGAAACAGTGGTGGTTGGAAATCTCTTCAGTGGAGACAAAGAAATTACTTGGAAAAGGTGAGGTGAGACAGAAGGACTGAGCAAAAACCTCCATGCAGTGACAAATAATGTCACTTACATTAGAATGAGAAATGCTGGCCGGGCTGACGTCAGTGGGTGTTTTACCATTCTTTCCACTTAAACTTCTTTTGTTAGTAACGTGAGGGCTAGTCGGGCCCCTGGATAGATGTGAGTAGTTACTTGGCCATCCCTGTTTCACTCTGGCCTCCTATAAAAGGGTGGTCTTGCACGTCATCAGCTCCAGCACCCAGGAGATTAGAGGGGTTACAACACAGAAGAACAGGCAGATGCAAAAGATGCAAAGACAGAGGCCTGCTTCCAGTGAGACACTGCTGGTCCCAAAACACCCTCATCCTAGCACACAGGACACGTTAGGGTTTGAGAACTATAAATGGCACAGGGTTATGTGCATTAATTGCATCATAAAGCCCCGAAGGAGATAGTGTCTGCTATCACTGGGACAAACAGTTAATGAGACAGCTTGCAAACTCATTGGGCAGGACAGGAGCAGAGTATTAATCGCTCAATCTCTGTGTTTGAGACTTGAGTTTAAATATACCCATTGTTTACATAAATAGTCTACGGATTGGAGAGGAATGGATCTGACTTTTCCTTAGCCCTATTGCCAGTTTCAGGGGTTGGCTTTTCTTTCCTTCTTGTTTACGCCATCGTGAGCTCTGAAACCCCCCTCATTACACAGAAGTAATCAAAGACATTTAAATTTGCTTTTTATTTCTAATTTCAACTTTTGTTTCTATGGCTTAACTTTTTGACAGCTGGGTGTTGTAAAGTAAACCATGAACTTTTCTGTTCCCAGTGATCTTAATTTTTTACAGTAACCTGCTGATGACCTTGCATATGCAAAACCATTCTATAAATTTTTTAAGAATGTTGTTTTGGGGGCTTCAGATAGAGTAAAGTTAACACAAGAACCCCTTCAAGTGGCATTGAGTTTCTGAAGCACAGTGAAGAGAGAAACCTTCTGACCCTGCAGCTTTGAAAACCTCTTGTTGGCCACTTAGGAAAAATGAGCCGGATTCAGATCTCCTGTGCTACTTGTTTAGCCAGCCAGAGCCCAGGCTGTAGCAGCTTTGTGGGAGAGTGGGTTCCCTGGTGTGTGGTAATGACCCCACACAGGTCTGAGCTCTGTTATTGCAACAGACACAGGCTTTCTGGCAGCCCTAGATAAATTCCTGCGTCACTTATGAAAGCTGTCAAGGGCTGGCATTGCTTTTGGAGAAACCTTAGAGCATAGGGGCACCACACCACAGGCCAGCCCTGCAGAAACCCACATGGAGACTGCCAAGGTTACAGGCTGTAGGGATGGCTTGATGTGCTGTCTCATGGGCACGAATTGTTTAGGTTCGTGAGAAATCTATTCATTGCTGGCTGGGCATGAACGTAAATGTGAATATAAAGATCTTTCATGTCAGCCTCCAAGAGGACTGATATGCTGCAGATGGCTCTGATTAGAGCCCTGAAGAGAGAAGGAAGTTGCAGTGACTCCTAGAGTCCAGATTGCTGCTCTTGGGTTTGCTGCTCTTGTTGTCTTGGCTTTATAACAGCTTTTGCTGGAGCTGTTTCCTAGATCCTGATTTTGGCATTGTTTTGTCTTCACTTACACTGTTTTGTCTCAGTTTATCTTTTGGAATGTCCAGAAATGAAAGGGACACCACTTTGTCAATAGTACAGGGGACAGAGAGTTTGTCTGCTTCACTTTTTGTTGGCCTTGAAATTCCCCTTAATTAGTATTGTCATTAGATTCTCACTCATATCACCCACTCTGTCTATTCTGCTTGAATATACTACCTCCAAACACAATAAATCTGGAAAAATGTGTCTATTATTTTTCTTTCTAAATCCTGTCCAAAAAAAATGAACCAGCAGTATAGTTCCACCATAGGAACTGCTGATTTTGCCACTTAATTTTCTTCCTCTTCTTCCTATTTCCCTTTGTTTTTCCCCACATCTCCAGGATACATAAACTCCTTGTCATTCTCACAGCTATGCAGCTGCCTGTCAAGGAATATAGAGTAAAATTCCTACCATTACCTACTCCTTATGCTTAGACAAGCATTAGGCCAAGATCCACAAATGTGATTTACTTGCCTGGATTTTACCCATTCCATGAAAAAGTTTACAGTTTAAGAGGAGAAGACACGAAGCACACCAGCTGCCTTCTAGCCTAGAAAATTCCTCCAGAACATCTCCCTTGGAAAAAACACCTGCATCAGGACAAACAAATGTAAGTGGATTGGAAAGAATTTAGTTGCACCTAAACTGGGGCTGGATTTAGTAGAGACCAGTTTCCTTTGTGAAAACTATCTGAAAGTGGAGTGAAACGAAAATAAGTATTCCTCCTGTTTCATCCTTGTCCTGATTTATATTGCTCAATAACATTACTAATAGAAAAGGAGAAAAGGACTTTGTAGGTTCCTGAAAGAATTTGAAGAAGCCAGGTCCCCTGTTTTTTTTATTTAAACATTTTTAAAAGTGCAAGAACTGAAACATAGTTTATTGCCAGTATTTGAGGTTGGTTTTGTCAATATTTGTGAATTTATTCTCAATTACAAAACTGACACATTTTTTAGGTAGTATTTTCATTAGTGTTATTTCCTTCCTCCAGGCTGAAATATTTTAGAAAAGGTTTGCAGATCTGACAAGCAAAGCAATAAACAAAATCAGACAAGGTGATGTTTACTTTTCTAGCAGGATGGTTTCCTAGTCATGGGTGACATTTTTAATTTTCTCTCAATGGAGTTGTATAGTAAGCCCCTTTGAATTCTTCCTCAGCCAGAGCCAAATTTCCAAAGCAAATTCCTCCTTACCATCATAATGTGATCCTTTGTTCCTGGTATATCTGCTTCTCAGAGCCTGGTTATGAGCTAGAGATTATGAACTAATTATATTTAAGACTCTAATTTGTTTGTTTAAAAAAAAAAAACCCAAACAATAAAACTTCCTCTTTGTCATTCCTCAATTTTTGGTCTTCCTACAAAGATCTTTCAAGAGCACCTGAAATTCTACCAGACTCCAAGAGAAGAATGGCAGTTGTTCAGATGTTGTGAATGCCCAACCATTCTGCTGACCTGGGGCTTTGCAGGGAGCACTGTGAACACCAGCTTTGATTTTAAAATATGCTGTTGCTTTAGCATTGTTGGAGGGGGGGAAACAAGTGAGCATTGTGTCATTTTTTTATATATACCCATTGTACTTGCCTGGATTCTCCTTAGTTGATAGATCAAGCCTTCATTAACCACAAGACAGATATGCTAATAGATACATCAGTTAAACCAAGTTGAGCTGATGTGTCTTAGATAATAAAGCTTTGCGTAAATTCTAATTCCAGCAATTTCATCAAAAAGCATAACAAGTAGCTAATCTGGGATAAAAATGTTTTTTATTTCAGAACCATGTTCTTCATAACATCCTTCACAGATGCTATAACGTTATTTTACTCTTTAGAAAAATATCTAACAGCATGATTGTCTCACACCAGGCATAATCCCAGTGGAAATTAAAATTGCATGCATTTTCTCATCACTCTTTATTTAACAACTGGGAGAGTTTTAATATTTGAAACTCAGCAAGAAAATTGTCTTGAAACACAGAGATTCCTTTGGGGTAATTTCACTTTTGTTTTGTGTGAACTTTAGCTGAGCAATTTTTTACAGTAATGCAGATCTGTGGATTGAATGGCAGTTAACGGGACTCTCTATATGTGCTTCTCACTTAATACAGGAAAAAAAATCACAAGGAACATTCTAATAAAAGAATTTGTATCAGCTGGCCTTATTAATAATGCTCTGTTTTAGATTTTTAATCATTTCTTTTAAACCCATATTACTGTGTTTAAAGGCCAACCCGAAAGCGACTGTGTTCCTGCATGAGAGGCAATATGGTTGTGACACTTCTCAATTTTCACTTTTTTTTTTTTTCCTGTAATTGAGAGGACATCTGGCATGCCCAAGACATCTAGCATTGATGGGATTTGGTAATGTAGTTTGCCTGACTCAGAACAGCAGTATCCAAAAGGATGGCTCATCTGCAAAATGAGCTGCTTGTTTCCCTTCAACAACTGAAGGACAAATGCTTGCGATGCAAAATAACGTTTCAATAGGTCTCTTGCAAGTGCTCATAGAAAAGTGGCAGTGGATTCAGTAGGGTTGATTCTATCATCTGATCTCCACTAGAACCTTTTTATTTTTGACTGTAATTGTCCCTTGGGAGATAGGCTTGCTAGCAAGACACCACTGGCTACCACACAGTGACTTTCAATATTCATTATTGCTCACGCTTCTTCTGCAGACTGAAGATTCAGAGGTCTTTAAGCACCTTACAAAAAAACTCCCATCACATTCAGAGAATGTGATTGTGGCTCTGCCTTGCATTGGGTATCATTGCTTGTTTTCACGTGCTCAACAGAGTAACACTCCCAGCACTTCGCTTGCACTCTTGATGTTTCCATCTTTAGCATTTCTGAGACAGAGTGAGACCTGCCAGTCCTTATCAGTAATTTGGCACCCTTCTCTCAAATGTTTCTGGCAAAGTCAAAACAGCAATATCCAAGGCCTCTTTTTATGCAGAACTTTACACTGGAGTTGAAATTAGAGCCACTATGTTGAAACACAATTTGCTTGTCAGTTTGGATAATTTCACGCCAAATTACATGATCAGATTTTTTTTTACTTTTAGTATTTCACTTTTATTGTAATATTTTAATCATTTTCTGTGTTTCTTAATCACAACATCTTTTTCTTCCATTAAATGTCTCATAGGAATTTTGTTTTCTAATTCTTCAACTAAAAAAGAATATCCCAGGCTTCTGAGTTATCTCGGGCGTCAGATCTACCTCTCCACTGCAGCTTTAGGAAGACTAAACAGAAAGAAAAATTACTTTAGTCCTGTGCAGAGAAATAAGTCAGTATTTGTCAGACCAGAACATTTATCATCAGACTCCATTCCAGTGGCACAGTGAGAACCTGTGGGTGTTTTGCAAAGTCAGAACTCCTAAAAAGTCAGAAGCTCATTCTGCTGTTTGTTTTAGTATTCAGTTTAAGCGCAGAGAAAAAACCCAAGATTTCAGTAACCTGGTAGTGGATGGGAAGACCACGTTTCTGAAAAAGGAAGGTTGTTGGTAGACTTGAGGTAATTTCTGAGCACCTTTGTGATCTTTGTGCCACAAACAGGAGCACTGAGGTTGTTCTCAGTTACTTGTGTGCAACCCAAGAGCACCTGAGGGCCACTATAAACCTGTTATTGTCAAATCTCGTACTGTTCAACCCGCACAGTCACATGTGCAAGGTGTGCCTGTGGAGCAAAGTTACGTCTACCTTCTGCCCAGGTGACAGGCTCTGCTAAGACAGGGGCTGATTTTAAGTTCTAAGCTTTTGAAATTGAGTTTAAATTGGTTGAGGCCATCATTGTCTTTGTTCTGTTTGTGCAGAGCCCAGCATAGCAAACACCAGGCCATGATCTGGTTCTAATGTACTATGGTTTTGTGGAAGGCTCGCTATCCAAATCAAAAATTAACTATTTCCTACTGAAAACCCCTGTCATCACCCTGTCTGTGCTCAGGATTTTGGTTTGTGTCAGTCATAGGTGACTCTTAGGAGTGTCCACAACACTTACCAGATTATTCACCGAGGCTGCCAGTTTTTTCTGTTTGCAGGCCACCTTGGTTACCCTTTTAAATATTGCACCTCTCATTATCACAGTCTTCCAACTCTATCAAAGTCATCATGATTATTTCCTAGTATTTGTTACGCCTGTATTAGCACGACTGAGACAAGTACATTAAAAGATTTCTCCTTTATAATGCAGCCTGAATACTAGCATTTGAGGAACAAACAGTAATCTTACTGATAGAAGTGGCTTGTGCTGGACAGAATTTTTTTTTCTTATTCTCTTTCTCTTTTAACAAGGGCAATCAATTTATTTCCACATTTTCTTGTAAGATTTTGCCTTCTGGGTGAAGAGCATGTTTTATCTCCCCGTCTCCCCCTTTTCCCAAACCTTCTTCTGTGCTGGGAAGATGGAATGTATATGTGATATCCCTTTCAGAAAATATATTCATCATATATTACAAGTATTGTCATTATGATGTATTAACATAATGCATCATCAGAGAGCTGTCAGGGTGAAGATTTATTACCCTACAATAAGTTATGATGAGACACTGAGGAATGGGTTGAGAGAATTTTTGTTTATTTTTCTAAATTAGGACTTTTAAGGTAAGTTTTAAAATCTCTTACCTTCATGAAGTGGTAGAGTTAGGAAGGTCACAAAAAAGAGGACTTGAATCAGAAACTCCAGGACTCACAGAATAAGAATGTAATGTTTTTTTCCCTCAAGTAGTTTCTATGAGTTCTGCAAAGTTTTAGTTTCTAGCATAGATAAGTGTAAGTGGGCAGCCAGAGTCATTTTAATCAACCTGAACCAGACTTTATGGTTTATCCTTTACAGAAAACAGTCACCAAAACATGAAGACTTGAGATAAAATAGGCAAACTGTGTTAAAATGGTAAAAGAATAACTGCATATTAGTACAAAAGGCTATTTCCTTATGCAGGTGTGTTCAGTGGACCTATCATAAACGTGATAGCAATACCCTAAAACCAGGGAGAGCTTTTCAGCAGGTTTGCACAGACTTTGGATCAAGCCCTTTCTTTGCATCATGTGGTGAAGCCATGAAACTTGGCACATTTATAGCATTGTAACATAAAGCCATCTGTGTACAAGTACAAAATTTTCCTTATTGCCAAAGAGCTTAATGTAATTACAATCAGGCTTGCTTCTCCTCTGCTCAGTTCATCCATATGCTGAGGTGGATGAAAACTTGCACTGGTAAAGAATCCCACAGCATCCGAGTTTGTGTGCTGCTTATAGCAGTGTGCATTGCTAACCTTGTAAATCTTAGGCACTTTTGCATTTCAGGAACACACATAAACTTGCAGGATGTCTTACAGGAAGAATGCTAACAGAAATATGCCCAAAAATTCAGCCTGGATTGTTTTCTTGCTAGCGACACGAGACACCTGGCTTAGGAGCTCAATTGTCCTTGCTTCCCTGCAAAGTACGCTTGAAGTCAAGAGGTGTCACACAGTTTGGATGCCTAAGATGGGAATTGCTTTCAGGAGGCAACTTTTACTCTTTGCTGGATGGAAAATAAATGCAGAGTTCCTGCTCACCACCTAAAGAATGTTGCATTAATCCTGAGTGTTGGCAAGCAGCTGCAGAGTAGATGCTTCATATTAAAATTCAATCTGTGTTGACTTCAACTGTGTTCACATACAGTGTTATCCCATGCCATGTATTGTATCCTTGCATTTCCTGTGTCATGGTATTTGCATTCAGTTTCTTTAATCTGAATGTAATACTGGTCAGTGTAAGTTAAATACCAAGGTTGGTTACAGGTTAATGAATGCACCGTGCTTGCTGCTGACTGACATGATTACTGATGGGTGGTACGCTGAACTTGACCCTACAGCCCACAGACATGTACTTGACTCTATCAGTGGAAATACTGTATACAAAAGGAATACTAACATTAAAAAGAAACATATGCAGTGGATTCATTTGCAGGCACAGGGGAGTACATTTTCAGGAAAAAAAAATCGCTGAAGGCAAAAGGTGGTTATGCCAGAAAAGTACATAAATTTCTCATCCTGAAGGAAAATAATGATAAGCCAGTTGATTTTGGCCAATTTTAGGAAGACGGTTTAGTTTATTACCTAAAATGTAGTTGCTAAATGATTGCCAAACTTACACAAGTTACCTCTACTCAAAGTCCTTTATAAACTCAACTGCTATGAATACAGCAAAAACTTTTCTTCTTCCATAAGTCTCAGAACGGTTTAATCATGTATAGTGGCACAGATGCATTGGCTCCAGCCAAATTTATTTTGAGATGTTATCAGAAATGGATATGTACAGTTTCTTATAAAGCAACTGCACTCTGCAGATGCCAAATAACCAGTTTCTGCACTTAAAGAAGGCCTTACTGGCTCTCCTTTAGGATGTGTAAATATATGCTTATGGTTAAAAATGTAGTCCTCTGTATGGACACCATATCTCCATCTCAAATCTAGCAGGGATTTGCTTTTCTAAACTGAGATGTAAGAAAGGCACAACATTTTAACTAGTCAAAAGTTGTATATCATGAACTCATGGTCAACTAATCTGCTTAATGGCAGAAGGTGGGCTTGATCCTCTGTACTGTCAGGGGGATGAGCTTGTAGGATCACCTCATGAAATATTGGAATTGAGGGAAGATTTGGGTTGGTATCTGTAGTCTGCTGATGATTATTACATTTCTTAATGTTGTGATGTCAAAAGAAAAGACTTCTGACCCATGCTGCAATTGTTAAGAGGCAAATAAGTCTTTCATTTGAAGATTTCAATGGTATGTTGTCACATATGCTACAAATTAGAAGTTGAAGTGATTTTGGTGTGTAGATGTAGGAGTTATAAGGGGTGTGCCCAAACTCCTGCGCCTCTGTGAGCAAGGATTCACTCAAATTTAGTGTTAGTAGTGGTGGTGGCTCAGATCATTGGTTAAAACAATCTCAGGTCAGTACATTTTAAAGGAGGTGAAATATCTTGGAGAGACCATATGAAATCTATCATGGTAAACCACTGATAACTCCACATCTTATTAGCTACAATTAAGTATTTCCATAGGGAACCGTGGAACTGTTTAAAGTCCTGATGACACACACACACACTTTGTTCCATCCAAAGAAATAATCTGTTTTCCAGATTTCCCAATAGCCAAGCTATTTTGTTATTGTTTTTTTTCTTTTCCTCCTTTTAAGAGAAATAATTTATAAGAATTTATCTAGGGCTTGCTACAGATTTAAAAGGAGAAAAAATGTTTCTTCTGTCCGAGCTTTAAATTATATGCATGACCAAAGATAAATATGTTTTTTATTTCTAACTGTGGAGAGATGCCAAACAAAGCCTTTCATATGACACACCGCTGCTGTAGTAGAGGAGCACTTAAAACAGTTCCAGTCAAGTTAGGCCCCAAGACTTTTCATGCAACTTCACGCAAAATGGTTAAGACCTTTCATTTATTATTTCTTTCCTTTTCTTTTGAACATCTTCAAAGGTTACAAGTGCAACATGCTTGGAGGATGCCAGGCTTCTTCCTGTCAAGCTGAGATGGTCTGAAAACCACATTGAAGCTTGGGGGAGCTGCAGCTATCATGGGAGATTGCAGATGAGGGGTTTTTCTTCACAGGCTGTAGATCTCTGCTGCCCTTCCCGGCTTGGTTGGTAGCAGTCAGATGAAGGTTATGGATGGAGGCTGGCAAAGCAAAGGATTGGTGTGCTGTTTTGGGACTGGGATGGATGGGCTTTGACAATATTGCTGGATAGGAATACTTGTGCAGCTAATACAAACAGTTTGTAATTGTCAGAGCTGAAAAGTAAAAACATGATTATAAACCGTGCCTAGGATCAGCTTATGTCAGCTTTAAATGATTTAAAAGTCTAGTGTCTGGAGCTGCATCTTACTTGCCTGTAAAACTCCTTAAAGAAGACTTACAGAATGATGTAAGCACGTCTCTCCTTTCTTGTGCATCATTGTGAAAAGTAATCCTGTGTCTAGCTGACTGGAGACAGGTTTTTAGGACAGATGTGAAGCAAAGACTTCCAGATAAGTCAAAAAATATGGAATTTCCTGATTTTAATAGAATGAGACAATTGCCTGGTAACTATAAGTCTTAGAAACTACTGTTTGTCCTTGTTTTATGCGAGGAGAGGCTCTGAATAGTTGGGTGCTGATGCATCTTGGGCACCTGGTGGTTTTTGCTGTGCCGGGTTTGGAAGCTGTTTTTCTCTGGATGTGAAGAAAGGCTGTAAAGGATGCAAACTTCTCTGAGAGAAGGGAAGTAGCAAAAGAAAGCGTCCTCTGTTACCTAGAGCCTGCCATCATTATGCCTGACCCTATCTCATTATCCCCTGGTATCTGTAGCAGACGATGACCTTTGATGACACGGCACAACAGCACCCAAAAGAGATGCCTTGCTTTTAATTTTGGCTCCTGAATGCTAAGTGTAGGGACTTCTTCCCCACGCTGTATCCAGCCTTCTTTTACTCAAACACAAGTACAAAAATTAAAACGACACTAAATACTGCTCAGCAACACTGTTTAGGTATGAGGTTGGATTTCTGAATTTGCTAGAAGAACCTCTGTCTTCCCATCGCTTGAGAGTCTGGAGTAGGCTGGAAGCAACTAATTTACCATGTAATAAGATAGGTTCCTGTTGACACAATTCAAGGGCAAAACTATTAAGTCATTAGGGCTAATGTTGTAACATTCTGATACAAAGGCATGGCCAGGGCCTTTCAGATGTACCTCTGACCTTTTGAGGATTAAGTTTCTTCGCAGTTTATTTTTGGTATTTGCAATCTGTCCTTTTTTTTTTTCCCCTTCTGCTTCACATGGATTGATCTTTGGTCTTGTGCAAGCTACAGCTTGGAAAGCAGCTTCTGCAGTCTTGATTTGTCACAGTTTTATCAAAGAAGGTAAGAATTTATCAAAGAAGATAAGAATTCATCGCATTCTTAGTCCTGCAATACTAAAACTACATCACATATTCCTTTGCTCAGCCCTGCCCATGTCACAGCTTGGCTCGTGGGACTGCTGGTAGGAGGGAGTCAGGGAAATGGAGGTGGCTCTCAGAGTTCTACTACAAAGTAAGAAGGTGCAAATTGCTCAAAACTGACTATCTAGATGTCATTTAAATAAATAGAGTAGAAAAGTGTCTTGCTATAGCCCTCTGATATTTTGACAGAGTAACTTTTCTCAAATTTAGTGGTATTGCTAATGACCAGGTGATTGTTTCAACCCTTGTATTCTCCAGCTAGGCAGAAGCTCTGCACTTGTTTCACTTCCATTGTGAAGGCTGTTGGGTAAGTCCTATGTCTGGAACTTATGACCAAAATGTTTTGGAGCATATAGACAGGCCAGTAACTTGTATCAAGGCCTGAGTATTGTTGCCAAAGTTACTCAAAATAACACTTTTTAAAAGACATTATTTAATAAGGAAGGCTCATTTTGCATGATGCTTTTGTTAGTTGTATGGGAGTGTATTCAATGACGTGCAGGATTCAACAAAAAAACCCCTGAAAATGTTTTAATTTATAATTTGTTTTTTAAGTCCATCTTTCTTATGCATTTAGCTTGTCCTTTTAAATTGCTGGAAAGGGCTCTCTCAAGGAAGAATTAGCAGACCATTCTCTAGAAGGAACATTTGGGACACAATGCATCCAATGACTTTGTGGCAAGAAGCTGCGGAATGTTATACTTCTTTAATTTCTGACATATTTTATTTTTGCATTCAGTCTTTTTAAATATGATGATGCTGAGGAGATGTGTTTCATGAAGTTTTGTTTGATTTAATTTTATTTTTGCTTTCAGTGACTTTAAATACAACAGTGATGGGAATAAGGAAGTTGGAGTAAAAAAAATTCTGCTCTTAAAACTGTACATGCCAGCATAGGTCTGGAACGGATGCTCATGCCTGAATTAATAAACTCTGACTGTGGAGGTTTCAAACATGAATTCTGACAGACCCTTCACTATGACAATACTAGTGGGAGTCACAATAATATCATCTGCTGCTGAACATCGCTAGTATGTGAGTACTGTTGTGCCAAAGGTTAATATGCCAGTTTTATTTCCTTCTCTCTACAGCTATAATTTAAATGAGTTGCACACATAAGTGATGTTATATGCATAGGGTTTTGCATTAAGTTTGCTATGTCAGATTTGTTTATAAAAATCATATTTTGAACCACTTGCCCAGGGGCTCCGTTCTGGGAAGCTGCAAGCTGATTTCTTTTAAAGAGGCAGTTTTCATTTTCCGTGGATTTTCAATGAAGGTTTTGGAGCTCTGAACAGGGAGCTCAGTTTTAAATTCAGCACTTGCCCAGGTTTACAATTATGTTTAATTACTTAGCAACAGAGAGTCTAATCTAGTTTTACATGTGTGCCACATGACCCTTTCCATACCTTACTGGGATTGGAAAGGCTGCCTGCCTCTCTTGGGGAAAATTTCTTCCAACATTTTGGAGACCGTTTACAATGTTTTTATTTCTATGCTGCAAAGTTAACATTGCCCATAAACCTAATAGTCACACAGTAGTTAATAAGAGGCAGAAAGTTTTATAGTCTTTTCCACAGTTGTTAAAATCTTGCTACTGTAGTTTAGTCCTAGCCACACAAAACCTATCAGTTGTGAAAAATAAGATGCTCTGTGTTGGTTTATTCTTGGAAACCAATGGAAGAGAGGACCTTTCTTGAGAATCTAGCTGAATGTAATGAACTTGGGGATTATTTAAATTGCTTGGCTTGTAATATAAACACTCGAGGGCTTGCCAGCAGTGTACCTTCAGGATGTGTGACTTTTCTAAAAAAAATAATTTGGGATATTTTTTCAGAATCCATTGCAATTAGTGGCACTATGGCAAAGGATGATTTATTAAATTGCCTTTCAGTGAGAGGAAATAGAATCTATTAATGATGTTGCACTCATATTTTTAGTCAGGTTCAGCAAAAATAATTTTCTAGCTGTTTTTCTATGTTATGTAAACTAAGAACATTCCCAGGGTACCAGCTGGATTGTCCTTTGGGCCTTGTAGACCTTCAGAATGGTTTTGACCTTCTCCTGCTAGAGGAGATGCTGCTGTTCACAACTGCACCAGCGGAAATGAGGCACTACTCAAAGTTAGTGAGACTTCAAGACTCAAACCTGAACTGAAATGGGCTCGAATATAATTAGGGATTGGCTACTAGTACCTCTTGGGTACACATTTATACTTGTTCCTTCACCACATTGACAGGGAGCAGGAAAGGCTAGAGCTGGGACAGAGTGGTCACTGGAAGGAGTGGCAGACAGGAACAGCTCTGAGAAGGAAGAGTTCACACATTTCTCTAAAAGGGAATTTCCTTTGTCTCTGTTAATTAATAAACAGTCACATTTAAAAAAAAAATCCAGCCATTAATAATCCCAAATATTTTATCAGAAGGTCCTTGTTCTGCTAGTGGAAAATGGTATAGAGATGAGTACGGAGTAGTGAAGAGTCGGGGCAGAGAGGAATGAACAAAAGTTTGTTTCAAAATTGAAATACTATGGACACTGTGAGTTTTTAAGAACAATGATCCTGCATGCTGTCTAAAAGAGCAGAGTTCTAATTAGTTGGCTGCTGTAACTGTACTTCAGTGCTGAAAATGTGATTTCCTTTAGATTCCATCTTCCATCTGTGTTGCCTGGGATTGCAGATTGCTTTCTATTACATTTCTAAAATACATTTTTCCACAGATTACCAGTGCGTACTTTGTTACTTACATCCTAACATTGTTCTCCCACACCACCTCTGACAGGAGGGTGGTGCCTTATTTTGGATAAGCTTGGGACTACCAACACACTGGGTTTGCATCTTCTGAAAACTCTGTGCAGTCAATGGAGTAGGACTCTGTGGGTTTGGTGTTGAATTTAGTGGGACTTTGAAATGCAGGGAACAGATATCTTAACAATGATGGAAGGGAATGTTGTGTTAGTGGTGGGCAGATGCTTTAAGGGGGAGAGTCTGTGAAGGGGGATAGAACTCCACACTTACTTCCTTGTGCACTGTGCCAAGTTATTAACCAAATACCATGCTATAATCAAAGCCCAAAAAGGAAATGGTGTTATTCACTCAGTAATTTCTGACCTGTTGCATGACCACACTACTGGATTAATTTTGAAGTACATATATGGGACTACCCGTGTAATTATCTGTCTGAAAATACAGCACTGCCATTTCTGGGTTGGTTTTTAAAGAGTGGCATAAAACTTTATCAAAATTCTTAATTCACTGTGCCATGCTCTTCTTGGGCTGGATTGTTGCTGGGAAAATAAACTTAGCCTCGCAGTGGTTGCAATGCCTTCAAAGTCTGGCCAACTCAGTGTTCTGGATGTGATTCAGCACATCTGAAATTCCCGTAGGTGGCAGGCTGCATGCTAATGGAGTGGGAATGGGTAGGAAATAGAAGCAGGTCCCTGTGCCTAACCCTTCCCACACAGCCTGGCTTCCTTTCTCCCTGGGGATCTGCACACCTGGTCTGGTGCCAAATGCGTTCTGCTTAACCATAGGAGTCAGCCAGAGCATCCTCCTTGGTGCTCTGGAGAAGCTGTGGGGAGACAGAGGGAGAACTCCTTCCTTCAGATGCTCCTGGGCACCCTAGAACCATGTGGAGCCTTCAGCATGGGTCTGCCCCAGAGGTACCCTCTGCTGCTGTCTGACAGGCTGCTCCTATCAAGAAGCACTGCTCTGTAAAACAGACTTGTCTTTGTGCACTAAGTTTGTTCTCCTTGATCCCAAAACCACTGAAATCAACAGTGTTTTGAAGTCAATTTCCACTGATTTCCATGGTCTGGAGATTAGATTTCACTGCCTTTTCAACTTTGAATCTCAACAATTCCTTACTGCCTCACTCTGGATATTTTTTCCCTGCTGCAGGATAAAAAGATGCTATTTAACATGACGAGGTCTAAATAACTGGGCACTGTGCATGGAAACTACAGCTCTAATTGTCAGCCCTGTTTCACAGACAAGGAAGCTGTATCTGAAATCATACCTCCAAATTGCAGCAAAACTGGAACCAGATCCAACTTTCATGCTGTGGATATCCTAGTATAAGGAAAATTTTTTTCATCTTCATTTTAACTTGCAAATATTTCCAAACATCTTCCCTTATGCACAATCTCTTCCAAATACAGCTGTGAACTGTTGCATTGCTGGTTTGGGTGTTTGTTTTTTTTTTTTTTTTCATTTTCTTTTCTTTGTTAGTTGCAGTTATTAACAGTTTGTGAGTAAATCAATTATGGGTGAAAATATACTAATAGGTAATTAAGCCTTTTTATTCTTGTTCTGATTGAGATAGAATAGTACAGGGAAAATGCACTGGTATTTTCAATCTGAAATGGAGAAATTTTTTTTCCAAAGCTGTGCTGACTTACAAGCTTCAACATTCATAACTTTAACTGAGAATTAGGCTCCTTAAAAAACAGACTGAGATCCTTTTCAGATTTTCCATTACCTGGGAAGCATCCTTAGCTCACCAACCAGTCAGGGAAGGCAGCTGGAGAACAATATTGTAAGTGACATTTTAGAATTGTAGTTTTTCAGTATTTATCAACCCCTGTATTTTCAGCTTGAAGGTACCGATGTTTTTGTGTCGCGTAATAAATTACAGAATGTTTACATGCAATTAGGTATGTGCCTAAGGAGGAGAAAACACTGGGAAACAGGATTTTCCAGAGGCAGTAGCTAGTTCAGAGGCCCAGAGCCACTGCAGTAGCTGTTGTCAGGGAGGACTGAGTGGCAGTTCTAATTACCATTGTCTACACAGGTTTCTCATAGGAAGATACAAGCTGTCACGATCCCTTGCCAATCACATGAGAGCTGACCTAGGGAGAACATCAGCTGAAGGTGAGTGTACATATCCAATAAATCCAGTCCCCATTGCATTAGCTTATTTTTAGGATTGTCCTGGAAAGACATTCAGCCTGTATCATAAAACCTTCAACTGAGCAAAAAATACACAGAATGATGATGACTTTAAATTTGGGTTCTTGCCCTCTGGGGCATGAATTCATAGTGCTTCAGATATGATTTGATAATGTACTGAATGCTGAAAGAACAGAGGATCTCTAGATGAGTTCATAAAGGCAAAGCATTTCTGCAATGTCAGTACTCTCCTAATCAAAGAAAGCAAAATAAATTTTATTCTTAATTTTACTGAAAATGTTATAGTTAATTTGCAGTGAAACCACGTTCTCTATTTAAGATATTTCTCAGGAACAGAACATTTAAAGTTAGCATGTAAATTTATGCTTGCAACTGATACACCTTTTTCTGATTTTTTCACCTTCTTCCATTGAAAGTATTAGAGTCTTGTTCTTGAACATAGTTTAGACAATACATGTGTCACAAGCAATGATGAATAAAAGAAGAAAAAGCATCCAGAAAGGGAAGTTAACTAGACAGGTAGGCCCTCATCAGCATCACATTCTGTTCCACAGCTACAATAACAATAATTGAGTCAGACACATGGATTTTAAGTGCCTCTTAAAGAGGAAAGTTAGGGAGAGACACTGTGGAAGGAAAATTATATACTGAAATGCAGCATCTCCGTTGTGCAGCTGCCAACCTTCCTCTGTCAGTAGCCACAGCTGTTGCCTTTCCTTCTAAACTTAACAGGGGTTGGGTGAAACTAAAGAAAAGCAGGGCAGGAGCTTTAGCTGATAAGGAGGTGTGGGTCCAAGTCCCTCTGTGTAATCAAAGGAAACCTTTAATGAGCTTAAACTCTTGAGAGAGAGGGGTTTTTTTCTGAGTGGGTAGAAGCTCACTCTGGGGAGATGTGTGCCCGCCTCAGGGGTGGATGCACTCTCAGGATGCTCCTCCTTTGTGCACCAGTTAGGTTTTCTCCAGTTCTACTGTTTTTCCATTTGTGTTTTGTCCATCTTGGGCAGCACACTAGCTCAGCATCATCTTTCCCAGTGAGTGAAGGAGAATATTCGTCCAAAAAAGGAGGAAAACTAGTCTCCTCTTCTGCTACTGGTTGGATATGGTCTCTTAGCATTTGGTCCTCAACCCCAAAGTCAAACCTGGTGGATTTCAAATCTGGAGTGATGAAAATACAGGCTTGTTATATCAGAACTTGATGTCACTCATACTAGTTTTTAGAGTCTTGCTATACTCTCATTCTCAAATTCAGTAATTCTGTACTGAATTTGTGTGGATTTTTTGGTTGTTTTGGGGTTGTTTTTAAGTGTCAGCTTTAGAGAGGATGAGACTAAGTATGAATATTAACTTTTTTTTTCCTCCTTTTGGGTTGTGGAAGAAAATGTGGAAACATGACGTGACATTAAAAACAAATGCAAAGACTGAAACAAATAATCCATCATTTGTGATTTACTTTTTCAGCATTTTTTTTTAAATGAAATCTTAAGCTTAAAAGCCAGTTCTCTGCTCTTTGATCTGCTGCCTTGGGATTTTTGAGTGCTTTTTCTTTCCATGTGACAGTCCCCTGCCAGTAATGATTTGGGGAGGTGAACAAAATGCAGATGTAGATAATTTAAGACGTGTCCCTGCCCCTGTTCACATAGTCTGAAGTAATCTGGGCCTTGGTCATGAAGGGTGTTTATGGTGCAAGGGTCTGTTGTTGTAGCATGGGAGGACTCTTCAAGGTCACAAAATCTGGTGTGGTTTCACCCTACAAGAAACAATCCTGGGACAGAGTTACCTGCTGAATGTCTTTCACCTCGAAGGCATGCAGTCGGCTCCAACACAGAAGCTGGGGGTGATTTCCCATGAGGTGTGAATAACCAGGAGAGAGGTGGGAATTTAATGGCCTGACAATAGAGATACAGGCCTGTACTTCTGGGTGAGCTTCACTGGGGGATAAAACACTCTCTGCACCAAGCACGATAAAGCTTGTTGATAGTGAGCTGTTGTATGAGCCACTGACTGCAAAGAGAAGGTCCTATGGAAACAGGAAATGTGGATGTTTGTGTCATATACAGAAAATTCGGCCTGGCCTGCATGCCAGATGATATCCTTCCATCTGGTGAAGCTGAAGATGCTGAGAACAAGGAGAGGAGGAAGGGGACCATACCCAAGTTAGATCTAGGCGCAATGTGTAGTTGAATGGAATAAAATATTTCTTGAAAAATGATTGATGAAGGCTAGAGCTCATAACTCCTGCGGTAATTTTGTCACTTTTATCTTCAGGGTGGAGATCTCTACATGCCAGGCTGCATTCCTTCATAGCATCTGAATCATTCTTATTGTCTCCACAAGTTGAAAATGAGAAACAGACTGGCAGGAAAGTTAAAATTTTCAAGGTGGAAAGCGTAAGGAATAGCCCAATTTGGTTTTGTTTTGGTTTGGTTTGGTTTTTTTTAGGATTAAAAGTTCCTGTTGCATTTTTGCAGATAATACACTACATTTTATGATCCCTTTGTTTAAAACAAAGCTATAGTTTCCTAGATTTTGAAGATAAGCTAGAACACCTGAATAAAAGGGCTTTCTTCAGTGCTGTCTATATCCAGCCTGGCCTTCCGTGAGCTGCACTAAGGAGAAATATTTCCAAGGCACCAGTGGTTGCCATATCCTGCATGCAAAAAGATTCCATAAATGTCTGAAAACAGATGGAATGCAACTTTGGAGGAATAAATGGATTTTTAATTTTCTGAACATTTTGGATTCCATCTGGTTGAAGTAACTAAGTGACCTATTAGAATACTTTTACCTTTCTTGTATAATAGATGGAAATACAGCTTGCATTGCTATTGACTGACACATTCCCCATTAGTTCATGGGGTTTACTTGCTCATACATTTGCTTATTTTTAATTCTTTTGCCTGTATGTCAGGGGATACCTGATGCACTTCTTTCTGCATGTCAAATCTAAATGTTGGTCCTCTCTCAGGTCACAATTTATCCTTGCAGCTGGTAAGGAAAAGCTCTAAACCACCTGCCTAAGCCCACCTGACAGTAGTGGGAGTCTAAAGAGCTAACATACCTTAGACTTATCTCCTTATTTTTTTTTGTTTCAAGCATTGGCACATGGAAATAAGAAAAATAAAATGCTCTCAGTTTTCTGTCTTGCTTAAAGACAAAAAATAAGAATGAGTAGAGGCTTTGCGTACAGGCACTAATTAGGTGGATTATTTCTGTTTATTGTTTTTTGTTACTGCCATTTAGAATGTTGTTAAATGAATAAGAGTAAATACATGTGTGTTTTTAAACAGGAAATGAGCACTTCTCTATGAATAGGAAATACAGGCAACTTGAACTCACAAGAAAGAAGTCATAAAATATACCAGTCGATATAAAAAATTGATGATCTACGTTTGTGGAAAAGACCAATTTTGTGCTTTTCACCTCAGTGAAAGGTAGAAACAAAATATATTCACCGTCCTTGAGAAAGAAGATGAGTCTTTTAAATCACTAATTTTAAGCCTGTACTTAAAGTTGCACACTTACGAAGTTGATTATTTATGATTGCAATATTGCCATTCAGAAAATACTACTGAGAATAAGTATTTCCATGCTGATAAGTTCATGACTAATAGTTAGTAGGATATTGACAATGTGTTTGGTATTAGTTTTCATACTTTTTGGCACTTGGGAACATTTCTCAGGGTTCTTGCTATGAATATGGATAAAACATTCCAAAGAATGGGGAATAACAGCCTTTTTAAATTTTTTTTCAAAATTTTTTAAAGGGTTGTTAGTGAGACTCTTTTCCACTTCTGGAACCAAGTATATTTGTGTGTTATTAAAAGCTGTTACATTTTAGATCACAAGTTTCAGTCTAGCACAAAATCTGAAATCATTGAAAGTTTTCCCTTTTGCCTGACACATTACTACTGCATAAAAAGTGTGTTTGCTCAGTCCTTAATAGGACAAAATATAGCATTTCCACTGCAAACAACCTTTATATAAAACTCTGGTCATCATAACCCCATAATTCAAAGTAGGCTTGTTTCTTCTCCCTGAATTTTGTGATCATGAGCTTTCTGAGGGCTGGCAGGAGCACACATGGGTTCAGCCAGCAAAACTCTGGACACAGTGCACTCATGTTTTGAATGTCTTTTGCTGGGGTCCAGGAGTAAGCTTGCCTTGTATGGCATTGGGAAAATTGAATTCACTTTTGCATTATACACTTATGTAATTGCGTTACTGTCTCTGAAGCCTTTTTGCCCCTATAAATGATTAAAACTGTTCTTACACAAATTTGGACTTGGGAGACACATATAAACCTTATACAGAGTGTAAGTGGCTGAAAGGCTCACAGCTGACAGCACCAACGATTTGCTGTTTAGTGATTTTCTAGGAGTTTAGAGTTTTTTAAAGAGAAGTCTGTATCCTGCTAATAGTATTCATCACATGCTCTCTCATTTGTATAATTGAGAGAATTAAGAATATAATGAAAACATCTCCATCTAAATAAGTTCTCTATCCACGGTTAATAAAATAGTATCTACCCTCAGAGACCTGGAATTTCTCTGCAAACGCTTTTAGTTAAACAAAGCATTTTGTGTACCTACAGTAAACGTGATATTTATTTTTTCATTATTCATGAAACAACTTTAATGTCACTGCTGATTTTCCTGGTAGGATGTTCAACTCCAGCATACCAGAGCTCATGCTGAGTTGTAGTTGAAGATGTCATTCACAATAAACATGAGCTGCTGTGACAATATGATGGCAGAAGGTGAAGAATCTCTTTTCTTGTGCAAGGATGTACATGTGTCTCTGTATGTGAAAGAGAGAAGGAGAGAGATTTGATTGTGTTTACAAGATTCATTCATGGCACAGCAGGTAGTAGTCACATTGTAATATTCACCTTAACATAGCTAATTTGATTTTCAACCTGGTTATCATGCATTTAGACATAACGATACATGAAAATATATGCTCTAGCACTGCATTTTAAATAAGGTTGCACACTTTAAGTCGGAATATATTAGAGGTAAGCATTGATTTTTGCAATTGTAGGAGTCCTGGAAAGCACTATTCAGTGTATGTTACAGAATTACTAAGAGGAAAGTGAATTGCAATGGATAAGTCTCGGGGACTGCTACCATTTCTGGGCTGAACTCAACAGGATGGGTGTCCCCATATTTGACATCTCTAAAGATGTACAAGTTTTTCCATTTTAGAGCTGCACATACTAATGGAATTTCATTTCTGAGTTTCAGGTTGTCTTCTAACTGGAAAATGAAGAGTCAAAAAGTCCTGAGGCCTTTCTGCCCTTCTTACTGAAAGGAAAATGAACAGCCTGGTCGTAGGATGAATGTTGTCTTGGGTCACCATCAAGATCCTGACCTGCCTAAATGATGTGACACAAGTAAAGAGGTATGATGATGTTTGTCAAGAGCAGAGCCTCATTACTGCATCCCGGAGTAGCCTGAGAGATAAGGGGATCTATCAGCAATTTAATTATAGTCGTAACACACTAGCCTCCATGCAGGACAAAAAGGAATCTGCTGTTTGCACTGTGAGATTTCAAGCTAAACTTAAATCTAAAGAGAGTGGACGTGGTTGGGCATGATTTTGTGAATCACCTTCAGCACATTTGCATAAACAAAAGCAGGTATAATTCTCCTGAAGTCAATAGAGTTGAGCGTGTTTATATGAATGGGGCATTTGGCCCAAGTCCAGTTGGAGTCTGCAGTATAACACCTCTGAATCTTTGTAGGTTTTCTTAGAGTCATTAATATTGAGGCTGTATGTACCCAAGGTAATTATCCTTTATTGCTTGAGCCTGGCCCAGGAATTGTTTCACAACATGTTGCCTCATTAGTAAAATATGATGGAAAAAAACCCCCCAAAATAAACTGGAAACTAGGAAAATAAGGGTGCTAAAAGGAGAAGAGTGTGAAGAAAACAAACACAGTGGGGTGAGATCCTCTGATGGTGTAAATCAGTATCACCTTCTGTGAGGCTCTGCCAATTTACACCCTGTGATGCTCTGGCCCATGATTATTAGGAAAGTATGTTGTTGATATGCTCTATAATGGCTTCCATTACCAGCCCATGCTAAAAGAAGCAGCTGGTGAAAGTTATGTTTATGTTCCACAGATGGATTGGCAATGGCAGACACATAGCTCTGTGTCTGGTAAACAGGTGTTTTACTTTATGTTTTCTAGCTAGCCATAAGCAGTCAGATTCTTGGTGAGGGGTGTAGGCAAAGAAGATCAGCTCAGTTGTGGAAAAGGAAGAAGCAATGCTTTTTGGTTGCACTTTATTTTCTTTTTAAATGGCGAGTAGTGTCCTGAAACCCATCCTGCTTTTTATCAGCATAATCTAAATGACTGGGAAGAAAAATTAACAGAGGAACAAAAACCCCCGAACTGGTATTGAAATGATACTATCTCATCTCCTTCCTTTCTTGCCCATTTTCATCAGAAGAAGGAAGCACTTTGGCTTCAGACAAAGTAAAAACTGCTTATAATACAGTCAAAACTTCCTGTGCCAGAGGAGCAACTTTGCCAGTTAGTACAGTGCAGAACAGGATGAGTTGAAATTACAGCAGAGTTTATCTATGCTTTTGGTGGGAGGTGGAAATATAATCCTCATTTTAATAAGTAACAATTTGCAAAACAATTCTGACACCTGTAAATTTAATACTTTCATGACCAATGCAGAACGAGACCTATTGCTTTTCATTACTCAAAATAAAACATTTATTTTGACTGTGTTTATTCATTTCTGATTGTCCAGCAAACTAAAAAATGGCTGGGATTTTTTCTGATCTCTGAATGACAAATACTTCTAGATGGCAGAATGGCAACATGTAAATTCCTTGGTGAATATCATTCAGGCTAAAATTCTTTAAACTCTGAGAGTTTGAGAGCATTTTCACAAATACCAAGTATTAGGCTGAATATTCATTAATAACTAGTATTATGAATCATAGTGATACAGATTAAGAACTTCTAGTTGCAAATCAGATTATTATCTTATTCTTTAAACCGCTCTAGGGAATGCTCCTTAGTATGTAGTGCAAGGAAATAGCCTAAGGGAGTAGAGCAGGCTGGTACCATTTACCTAAAACTTGCCCACACTGCTGTTGGGTGTTGATCCTTCTCGCAGAAGGTTAAATGCACCCTACTGAGTCCTTGGAACCAGTGGCCAAGGCAGGGACAAATGGTTCTCCAAGACAAGAGATGACCTGGGGAGTGGGAAGAGTAGCTGGGATGGCTGAAGAACCTGGCGTGGGTCTGAAGAGATGTTCACCCTCAGCATTGTTAACTCGTTATCACGCCTGCTTTATTGAAACCAAACCAGGAGGGGCAGCTTCGGAATCAGCACGTTATGTCAGGGAGGTGGCTGGCTAAGTGAAGTGCGAGCAGCGCCTGGTTTTGAGCTTCTGTTGTAGATATAATATATGAAGGAATAGCGAGAGCAGCAGGTGTTGTCGAAATTTATGTGCGAGCAGCAAGCCCAGGCGGCAGCCCCACAGGAAGAGCAGTGACAGTTACTGCAGCAGATGGTCTCAAGAATTATGAATGTGGGACCCATCCCCAGCTGCCCCTAAAACTTGGTCCTTCTCGAGCAGGAGCCGACGAGGCGTTGACTCCAGGACCTGCACAGTCCAGCTGAGCAGCGAGACTGGTGGTGGTCAGGGCAACCAGGCACTCCAGCTCCACGCTGAAGCAGCCTGACCCAAGCTGCACATATTGATCCCTGAGCAGTGCTGCCAGCTAGGAGAGATGCATCTTGAACCAGTTGGGAATCCCAGAATAGAAGTACTGATAAAGGCTCATGAAGGAATTTAACTACCCAGACATCTGTTGAGTAACAAATACAGCTGAACATGCATCATCGCAGAGGTTCCTAAATTATAGTGAAGACAACTTTATGATCCAGAAAGTAGAGACTCCTGAGGAGAAGCCATCCTGGATCTACAGGAGTATATTAATGAAATTTGCAGATGAAACTTTGCAAGTGCATTAAAAATACAGCAGCACTGTGTTTTAGGATTAACTTTAGCAAAGTATCATATGTGTTTAGAACAGATTGTTTTCCTCATCCATTTATTAATTTTTACTGTTTCACAAGTAAATGAAAGTTCAAGGCCACCTTCTCCTGTCTTTAAGGCTGTTTGCATCATCCATGCATGCCAGATATTTGAGATCTACAGACTCTCAACTAATAAACTTTGCAAACATCTCTCTTGAATAACACGCAACTCATGAGAGAGACCAAGAGAACTACAAAAATTGATAGATAATAGCACTATGCTAGTTGCCTTCAAAAAGGCATATATGCAAGTGCATACCTTTGCAGAAAGTAAATAATTTGAAACAAATGTTAAAGAGGATGAGGAATCTTAAGAAGCAGAAATATTAAAAAGATAATAATGACCAGCAAATAAAGCATGAGTTTTCAATAAGGCCCAATACCACAGAAGGCCTATAAAATTTTGGAGTACAAACAAAGAAATATTGCATCACAGGGTAAAGTTCAAATAGGACTCTTTTTATTTTCCTTTTTATTTTAAAAAAATATAGTTATAAAATGGAGATATAAAATCAGCTAATACACTGAAATAAGCAGCAAAAAGGTTACACTGATTATAATGATGAACTGACAGACTTCTGAATTTTTAAAATATCATGTAAAAATTTTGATTTATAATGCCACTTAATGGAAAAAGAAAAAAAAAATCAAAGAAAAAGCCCACAAAACTTGAGTTTTATCCTGAAACATGGGAATTTGTGAAATTTTAGGGAAAAGAAAATCTCTTAAAATTTCTCACATAAATCAGCTAATCTTTGCCATCCTCAAAGAAAAAAGCAGTTCTGAATGAATCCTGCTTCATTCCTCAGATTCAATACAGGGAAAATGTCACGTTTACTCTCTAATTTCCTTACATCTGGAGAATGTGTCTTTCAAAAATTTAGAGAGAAAAAAAACTTTTTTCTTTCTTTCTTGACAAGTTTTAATTTTATTCATCCATTTCTTCATTACTGTTCTGTCCCACCATTTATTGTCTCAAACACTACTCAGCAAAACCTTTTTCTCATCTATCCAGGAAGGTAAAGTTTCAATTTACATTTGTAATAACGAGGTATGATCATGTCAGCAGGATGGCAACCTTAGTAATCCTCCTGCTAAAAACCTGTTAATTAGCTTTTAGAGAAAATATTCCTGTGTTATAAATATTTCCAGAAAAGAACAAAACTTTGCACTTGTCTACATTAATCCTGACATCTGCTATAGGTTGCATAGAGAAAGAAATCTGCCTGAAAATGTTATTCCAATTCATAATTGTATTAAAACTATTATCAAATAATTCTACTCCACCCCATCAAGGGCTTTCCTATCATCTGATGCTATTAGCATCCATCCTCTTGAGCCTTGGCTTGGTCAAAGATTTTAGACTCCAAAGCATCACCTGAAAAGTCACTGAGGGTTCAGGGAATGTTCAGCTCTTTGATGAGAAATAACCAAAAGCTCTCTTTTATCTTAATATTCAACTTCAATACACACACACACAGACACACTCACATACAAAAGAATAAATGTTCTCAGGAAGACTGATCTCAGTCCAGGCACAAGCAACAGTGAGAACTTTTGTCAAAGGTGTGATCTAAGAACTACCTTTGCAAGCAAGGAATTTGGAAGGAGATGAAAAAATGAATGAGAATCCCTCTGTGGTTATTACTTCTGTCTGAATTCCAGTTCGAATTGGACTCAGACAAAGAAGAGAGAAGGCAAGCGTGCTATCAACAGGATAGCAGCAGTGATACACAAATCACCACTAATGAACTCCCTTTAAGTGTCCAGGGAGCCCTTCTAAAGAAAGCCCACAAACACCTGCCTGAAGGCTCTGCTTGCTTTAGGCTGGATGGATTTTCTTGCTGTTCTTGCTCAAAGTTAATTTCTAATCTGAAAAGCCATTCTTCTGTGAAGAGACACAAAATACCCCCTAAAGGTAAAAAAAAATTATGGCAGAATTTCTATCAACCTGAAGCTTCAATTTTTGTTTGCTGCACCTGAACTGACACACAGTCACTGATCTGAGTCTCTTCAAGGTTTCAGCAGCACAGTAGAAGTGAAGAACAGTAAGAGAAGTCACTCGTGGATCCCAGTGTCAATGAGGGAAGGCATAAAAGGCGATGAACTGTCCCTGAGCAAGGTTTTTAGTTTGGAAAGTACTCAGCTGAAACCCTTTCCTGGTGCATTGACTCATGCCCTCCACTTCAGCAAAGCCAGATTACAGTGATTTGCCAATGATTTTGTGGCTGCAAAATGCAGGAAGGTATTTTAATTGCATTTTCCCCTGTGATCAGTTCTGTTTCCATATTCTGTGGTTGAAAACTTATTGGAATGTTTTAAATAGAACAAAGACTTGGTCAGCTATTCTGCACCATTGCCCTTCCTCTTTTTCACCCAAACTGGTCCAGGTTGTTTGGATGGAAATGCTCCTTTAATCTGAAAGGCTTTTTGCCTAGAAAGTGACTACAGATGAACAGTGCCGACGGGAACTCTACATAGTCACTGGCTGGGTTTTCCTCACTAGCTGTACATTTTCCAGAGGAAGTACACTGAAATATTTGTTTCAAGTTTTGAAATGGAATGGTGTGAACTGACTCAGTGCCATCAATATGCTGATTTACACCAGCTGAAGTTCCTGAGCTGCACAAAAACCCCTCAACCTTTCATACTATATGTGAATCAGCTGTTTAGTAATCAGTAGGATCCAGATTCTGGTGGTTTTACTCCCACAAAAGGTAGGAAAAAAAAGGTTTTTATCATATTTTGCTTAGTGACCAGCTTTGAAGGCTTACAAGTGGATGAAATGCCAACACAGTCTTATTTGCATTAATACAGAAAGGGTTAGACCAGTTGCTCTCTTCTTGCTCCTCACTCACATGCTTTCCTTGATTAATAAGAGTATCTATAATTTGCCTCATTCACCTTAATGGCCCATCTGGTGGAGGTGCAGAAATGGTGATCCTCAGGTCCTGAGAAACATCAAAATATATGTGCCCTCTTCATTCATCTCCTGAATTGCCTGGTACAGCAGCTTACCTGCTTCTGTCAGGTAAGACCAGCACTTCTGTTACCTGCCTGGGGTTGACACCACTCCTGCAAAGTCACAAAATATCAAACAGCATTTCCCATGAAATGTTTGTATGTAAGCAGGGCCTGGGTTTATGCGGAGGATGAGGAGCGGGGGTGGAAGCACGGGTTGATTACATCCCTTGGTTAGATTGGATCTAGTTCCTATCTTGTGCTAATCCACCCCAGACTCCTGGCGGTAAGATCCAAAGCAGCATAGAGCAGATAACAGGAGAAGGCAGAGGGGGCTGGTCAGGGGTGTTTGTAAATAAATCTGGAACCTGGGATCTGCAGCCTGCTTGGTTATGGTTTTGTGAAAACAGAATTACAGCATAAAATGAAAGCAGGCTGTGCAATGAAAACAAGAGGAATGCCATCACCCAGGTTGGCTTGTACTGCAAACCACGCTGGTCAATCATCTGAGATGAATGGATGTATCCGCTGAATAACCTCACTTTGCAACTTTTATGTGAAGGTTTGATAAATGAAGTCAGGGAGAGGTACAAGAAAGTGATTAAAACCAGCCTGTGCAAAAGGCAATGATAACCTCCTTGGGCTTTAAACTTTTTTCTCCTTCTGCCTGAGTTTGTTGGATAATTAACCCTTTCATCCTTTGGTCTCTGTACACAAACAATTGTATATTCCTACAAAGCAGCTGCATTTTGACAGGCAATTTGTCACTGGTAATAAATTGAACCCAGCATCAAGGCAAACCACTTCCAACGGGAATGCGTAAGGCCAGGTACCATGATCTGGAATTTCCCACTGGCCTCACTGTAGCAGAAAACCTTTTCCAAAGTTTAGCTCCCTCATTTCTTGTCTCTGGATTCACTGAGATGCCCAGCAACTTGCTTAGGCAGCTCCTTTTAGGCACCTTCTTTCAAGACAACATGCCTCAGGCGGTGCTGGCCAAATAGTCTTAGGGATCTTAATCTGTTGTCCTAGAGCTTGAGTGGGATATTATTGTCACCAAAACAAAAAGGACTTCTGTCATTTTTGATAAGGAGGGGCCAGAGTTTCCCTTTGTGCACATGGAACCACCATCACAAACCACCATGGTTTGTGGTAAAATTCGTTACTGGCTTGGAGGACGGCTCGAGCATGCAGAAAAGCATTTTGCCCACACATGGCATAGCTGGAGTTTAACAGAGCTCCCATGCCTAGGCATAGCCCACTGTGTTCCTAGGTGCTTGCTGGGAGTAAAAGGAAAGGGTCTAGAAAAAGGGTCATGCAAGCAGACCCTTGCCCAAATAGGGTCAGGGGCTGATGTTTATCGTTTGCTTGCTTCATTTTTGGTCTCTCCAACTGCATCAGGATATGGAATCAGATGCTGATGGAAAAGCAGCTGTCAAGAGTCTGAAATGGGCTCTCAGGTGAAGATTTAGAAGTCAGCATTGACAAAATGCACAGAAGCTTACTTGCATGTCAGAGAAATGAGCTTTTCCAGGGGGAAACCCCTTAGACCTAGCCCAAAGAAAGGCAGCAGCACCTCAGCCTCTATTGAATAAAGCTCGTTAAACCCTTACTGAGAAGCAAAACCTCTGCTGAGAAATGTCAACAGAGCTTTTACAACAGCCTGAAAATTAATTGTCCTCTGGAATGGCAGTCCTCAATTTAGGCTTAATCTCTCTTGCATTACTCAGGTAGCTATTGTGAAGTATCACCCCGCTTGCTGCTCTTGCTGACAGTTTCTATATCCCTTCACCACACCCACTGGAAGGAAAACAATCACATAAATCCCTCTTGCAGGGCATGCTCCAACTTGTTTCTTATTGTGGGGCAAATTTATGGTCACATTTACTATGTAATCTTTAAAGGGGACTGGCTGGTGGTTGAAGGTCTAAAATTACAGATGACCTGCGTGTAAGCAAAAGTGGATTTGTTAAAAAATCTGTATTTAGGGGAGGGGAGAAGGGGGTGACAGAGGAGAGCTAGATGTTCCCTGTGTAGTTTATGACCTTTCCTGAAAAAAAAACCCCAACCTTCAAGAAAGATAGAAAAGCAATTTTCATTCTGTGGCTCTAAATATGTGTTTATCCCAGTGCCATGATGTGAGCATGCCCAGTTGGGATGATTTAGCACTCTGCTGATGACTACCAACGGAAGGACTTCATGTGAAAAGGTAGTCTGCCACGGCTAATGGGCTCTTGTTTCAAAGGGATGCTGTGTGTACATTACTAGTGTATGGAGAAGGTGCAGAAAGGCCTCAGCAGACATTAGGAATGGAGTGTTGTTGATGATGAAAAGGCACTTTGCTGTTGAGGGAATGGTGGGAGAGAAAAGGCGTATCTGTCTTTTTGATTAGAAATGCATGCTTCCTTTCATCATCTGAGCTGAAAAATTGGCTTCTGCTCTTGGTTTATGAAACCATTTTTCTTTCCCTTCCTTCCCAGGTTTGCAAACTCTTTAATAAATTAGTTACTGTGAGGTGCATGGGTGCAACAATCACCTTAGAGGCTTTTCCCAAATGCATCTTTAATATTTTATAAGTATTTAAATAGATTTATTCAATGTGAACAGCCTGATTTATTAACACTGGCACTCTGGCATGGAAAGGGGGTTCAATACAAATTATGTTGTGTCAGAAATTTTTAGCAGCTAGATCTCAATTTACCAATGGATTCTTGGAAGTCAGGAAATAATAGGACCCACCCCATGTTAATATTTAATCAGGCTTTGGTGCCAGATAGGAGAAGCTGTCGAATGAAGGAGAGGCAATGAGGGGAGCCCTGTATTACATTAAAACATACATCATGCGTTCACTTCTTAGACGGGGAGGGGAGAAGCGGGTCAGTTATTAAGGTGAGAGGCTCAGACCTGCCACTGAATAAGGATGCTTTGTCAGGCTCTCAGCTCACCACATGAAGTTAAAGTCTCACCGCAGGCATGTGAGGGAAACCTGGGTGACTAGGTGTGAAATTTGCTTCCCTTTTGGCGTCCCAGGGTGCACAAGGATGCACACACCTTTCCTTGTGCATATTCAGCAAGGAACGTGTGACAACAGAAACGCTGAACCTGACGTGATAGCAGAGGAGACTCGTAAAGCACTTTGTAATGATGCAATGAGATGGGTGCTACCAAACTGGTACTGTCCTTCTTAATTTGTGCACCAAGGTGCAGGGGAAGGGCGGGTCCTCTGTAGGTCAGCACTCTGTAGGTTACTGTTTTGAATTACCCCAAGTTCATTTCACTCTGAAGTGCCACATAATATTATTTTTTTACTTAGCCTGGTGCATCACCCTCATAAAAATGAATGGGTTTTATTTCTGTGTGGAAACACCCAACCGCTTTCTCAGTGAAAATTTTGGGCATAAATTTAAAATGCGAGGAAGCTCAGAAGCAACACAGTGGCGTTCACTCACTTAACAGAGGAGATGAACATAAGGGTGCAATTGCAAAATAACTGCGTATGGGCAAGTCTTTCCTAAATCACTGCACCCAGTGTGGAGCAATTCAAAAACTGGCAATACCTCTTTTCTGCTGAGTACCAGCCTCTCAGTTAATCCCCTAAAGCAGGAGCTCAACAGGTGAATAAAGAGGAAACAAAATTTCAGCCGGCCAAGGTGGGATTAACACTGGAGAAAAGAGGGGATCTCAGATGCCAGAAGTATTTTCCTGGAATATTTCAGGATGACCCAGTGGTCATCCTAATGAGTAAGAAACCCTCCAGTCATCAAAACTGCCCAGCCATAATTGCAGGCTCCTGTGCAACAGTTGAGTTCCTAGGAGGGTGTGAACTGGAGCAGTGTGGTGGAAATGCCTGGAATAACGCTGAGGGACACTGGCTGAAATACTGGCCTGTAGCTGACATCCTGGTGACAGTGAACTGGTCTGATTCATTTCCTCTCCTTACTTAATTGTGTTTATTTCTATCCCTTTAAGTGTGTAGTGTGTTTAGTTTCCTTATGTGCGTTCTTTATTTAAAGAGAGAAATAAGAGTTCAACAGCCAGTCCTTTGTAATGTTCATGTTAGAAAATTGGATCGTGCTTCGGGAAGTTGACTGAGTCAAGACAAGAGTCTACTCCATACATCTCATTCTGCCAAAGTTTGGTTGGAATGGTTTGTTGTATTGTATTGTAAAGGTTATATTACCTGGGAAAATATCTTCACCTGTGCTGTGGTAGTTACCTGTTCCTGTTGGTATCTTAAGGATGAATATTTGGAGGGGGAAGGCAAATGGAGGACTGGAGCAGAATACTATGTTAGATTTCTTTATGCAGTTTATGGTTAACTGGAATTTATTTTTGTGGGGTGTATATCTCAGAATATTTGGTTGACATGGTGATAGATCCAGAGCAAGGTCAGTTCTATGTCACTGCTTACAGATCACCACCTGATCTGCCACAGGGCAGCCTGGCTGCTTAGAGTGGGTTTGTTAGTCTCTTCCACATGGTAAATTTTTAGCTATTATACATACTTATGCAGTTCCTTAAGAGTAAGGAGAGATACTGTGATGTACTTTACATAAAAGAGTAACATATGGAGTTGCACCTGTATCAGCTGTGAGAATGGTCATAGATTAAACTTCTTTCCATTCCAGGGAAGGAGCGTGTCCTGTGGCTTGCAAGATTAGAGTTTCAGGTTTTGGTAACAGAAGGTCCAGGTTTCTAATGAAGTACCTGGGCACAGCTATTTAAGACTTGCTTTGCTCTGATGGGTAAAAAGGCATGTTTTTCTGTACTATCCTGTGAGTCTGTAGCCAATCTACAGTTTAAGTTATCATTTGCTCCTTGTNGGGGTTGGAACAGACCTTAAAGGTCATCCAGCCCCAACTCCCCTGACATGTGCAGAGACATCTCCCATTAGAGAAGGTTGCTCGAGGCTTATCTAACCTGGCCTTGAACATTGTTGAGGTTGGGACACCCACAGCCTCCCTAGGCTACCTTTGTATATATATATATTA